>CM019075.1:67535300-67628048 GCA_009667805.1 Leptobrachium leishanense | reverse complement strand
TGGGCTGTCCCAAGTACGTAAAAGGTCTGGTCAGGCGCGGCAAAATCCTTTCTCTTCAAGCGAACATCCACCATCCGAAAAAATGCCAGTCACAGGCCACGAAAACAACAGAGAGAGGAACCGGCAAACGGACAGCGGGGAGGGAGAACTCATTGGGCTGAAAGGGAAGCATAGAACACGAGCAAAACATTAAGACGCGGGAAACCATAGAAACCCGCAGACGCCACCCAAAAGGGGAGGACCGACGGGAGTTAAACGGCGAAGTATGAACCCCAGCAATGGCAGGCAACCGATCCACGTACAGAGACCCCAGAGAGAACACCCGCAGGACAACCACCACGAAGGGCAGGCGAGGTGGGAAATACTCGCCTCCGAGTCCTTAATAAAATCAAAACTTTTTGTCAAAGTGATAGAAAAAGTACAAAATTTTCCTAACGGAAAGTTAGAATTTTATTAAGGACACGGAGGCAAATATTTGCAGTCTCTTTCTCGCTTTATTTAGCCACTTGGCTGCTATGGACGCGCTGAGCGCGTCCAGCCAAGTGGTTCTCCTGTGCTACGGACGCGCTGAGCGCGTCCGAGCACAGGAGGCAGCAATCCGCCGGATTCCGGCGGATTGCTGCGCCCCCCCGGTGCGGGCTGACATCTTGGATGTCAGCCCAGCACTCGGGAGCCCGGCGGGGACATTAGATGTCATCGCGGCGACGCGATGACATCTAATTCAGGCCCCCCCCCCACATGTGCGGAGGAGGCGCCTGAAAGGGAGGGGGCAAGGTCCTTCGGACCTCTCTCCCTCCCGATCGCCGGGGAGCAGGGGGTTAATACAGGCACCGCTTGGAAGGGCACAGCCTTTATTAAAAGTTTTTTAATAAAAATAAAAAATCTTTAAAAAAAAAAATTATAAAAAAAAATAAACAACGTTTTTTTTTTTGTTTTTTTTGTTAATGCAGCAATATTGTTCCCATTTCAATTATAATGTGAACAATGATGCTGCACTAACGATTTTTGTATGCGGTGCGTTTGTTAAAAATCACGTAATTTCCCCCAAAAAAAAATAACAAGACCCCATCTCTAATTTTTTTAACAAGCGCACCCCATACAAAATATAACCGCAATTGCTCGCATGTTAAAATGTGGAAAAAATACACTTTACACGTTGTAAATTATTGAAAATTCATATTTTATTGCATTTTTTGTTATAATATACAGACATGACATAACATATACATATAATAATGACATATTATGAATCTGCCGAGTCTGACGGAAAGAACGATATATAATATGTCTGGGTCATATACTAAAATAAGCTTCAAAACACGTTTAAACATGATGAGCAAAACCGGTAAATATGACCTCAGCACAGGGGCGGGAAAAGCCTCAGCAGCGAAAGGGTTAAACAGCAAGAAATAGACAGAAAAGTATATAAAACTTGATTAAAAAATGATAGTACCAACATGGCACATTCTGCACACCCCTCCCATAGCGCAGTATGGAATGCCCGGAGTCTATATAGGTCCCTGCTCACTGTCCATTAACCCTCTTTCTTGAAAACAGCGAAGACGCCAAGGACTGAAGAAATCAACGGGAACCAAAAATAGATGGAAAACAATGATGGATCATCCAGGAGAAGAGGATCCAGCAGGTCCAATAGTTATTGAAATGCACCGGAGGCTGAAACAAAAGAGCGCAAAACACAAAATGTGTGTTAGCATGTGAGCCGTAACTGCGTGCAATACAAAGAACACGCCAGACTAGCGCTGAAATAATTTCAGTGTACAAATAAACGAGATAACTTTATTTATCGTATTGTATTGTAAACAGTGAAACGCATAGAAACAAATATGTACTGGTCAAAGAAAACCACAGAGTCAGAATTTTATTGAAGCATGAGAATAGCATAACCTAGAACAGGGAGGGAAATACTCGCCTCCGTGTCCTTAATAAAATTCAAACTTTCCGTTATGAAATAGGAAAATTTAGTAATTTTAATGCAGGACACGGAGGCTCATATTTGCAAGTTCAAAGCTATACAAAACCATTATCAAACAGCCAATACACCGCAGGACCAGTGCGATACAGGCTTAAAATAAAATTCTCGAAAGGTGGAGTCTCGCATTTAATCAGCTGGGCGTAGCAAATCTACTAAACGACAACCGGATGAGACGGTCTTAGAAGCAACTGCACTTCTTACAGAGTGTGCACCATACTGGGAAACATCAATTCCTGCCAGCTCCAAAATCTAGTGAATCCATCTTGCCAAGGTGGGAGAGCTCACTGGAAGGTAGGGTGGTTTAATCGAAATAAACAAGGGAGTCACCTCTGTTCCATGTCGAAGAGGAAGAGTATGTTCCTCATATTCTTGTAAGCAGCGAACGGGGCATAACCAGGGTTGCAACTGAAAACTCAGAAAAAATGCCTGAAAAATGGAGGTCTTAGTGCGTCTAGAAATATTGAATGTCGTCGAGGTATATAACCAGGCAAATTCCTCTCGACCTGTGGAGAGTCACCATCGGTTTCATCACCTTGGTGAAGCACCATGGTGCTGATAACAGGCCGAACGGAAGGCATGTGAACTTCCGCAGTCTTCCGTCCCAGGGGAATACGAGAAATTCTGGCAAGTCTTCTCGAATGGGAACTGTCAAGTAGGCATCTTTGAGATCCAGTTTGACGAGCCAATCTCCAGGCATCAGTAACTCCTTCATAGTGTGTATCCCTTCCATCTTGAAATGGCGGTATGTCACCCAACCATTCAATTCTTTCAGATTTATCACGGGGCGATAGCCGGCCCCTTTTTTGGCAACCACAAAGAGGTTGCTGACAAATACTGGGTTGTGTGATGGTTCTATCGCTCTTTCCTTGGAGGCTCAAAACTTCTGTATGTACCACGGTGTGTAAGTGTGACACCAGAGTCAACAGGCGTGGTGGTGATGACTGACTTGGAGTGTTGGTGAAGTTTATAGTGAATCCCTGAACTGTGTGTAGAAGCCATGAGTCTGATGTTAGTAAGGCCCAATTGTGTAGAAAGTGTCGCAGACGCCCCGCGACCGGAACGGATGAGTGAGGTATGACTTGAAAGATTACCTGTTGGTCGGCGGAGATAATCTCTGCCTCTAGTTCCTCTGAACCCGCGTCCTTGCCAGGGTCGAGCTCTTGTGGGGAAGAATTGTCCCTTGAAACCAGTGCCTTTAGGTTTAGGGATGGATAATGAGGGCATATTTCCCGAACGGGAAATTGTTTTGGGAGTATTTGCCCGACCGGCAGGGCGCCCTCTGATTCTGCTGGCCCTTCCAAAAACATGCGTGAAAAACTTTTTTAATGGCGAAGTCAACCTTGTCGATGTTGGCAAAAGAATTTGCCCAAGTCCCCATCTCCTTCAAAAATTTATCGCCAAACCGAGGCCTTGCGCCTCACCCCCCAGGTCATTAGAGGCCAATGTGGTGAATTGTACCGGCTGGGTGGAGGTAACATCACTGCTCTGCGTGGAGACATGAGTTTGATCCCAGCAAAGAGCACCTCTCCAGGAAGTGTCCTCGGCCAAGACACCTAACGGTACAGACTCGCCACCCAGGACATACTGAAAACCAGAGAAATCTCCATGTATCCGTCCTGGTAAAATCCTTTCTCGAAAAAACAAACTGTGGGTCCACTTTTATTAAAATTGCTTTGCGACGCTCTGCCGCCACTGCAGCGTTGGCATTCCCAAACAAGCACATAGTGCGTTGGAGTAGGGGTCGACCTGGTACCACCGATATTCAGTGTTTTCCAGGTTATCGTCACTGCCGATGTACCGATAACTCTGAGAAGCTGCGATCTCTCGGAGCATGCGTCAGATCCCGGCACTTCCGCACTCTGGCCGGCAGTGATGAGGTCACCCCGAGGTCTCCCCCTTCCACCGGCTGCCACAGTAAGAAACAGAGGGGGAGGAAGCACATTTAATTGTAAAAAAAACAAACCGGATGGTGGGACTGATTTCCGGAGGGTCCGTTCTGCTCTGTTGTGTTCCTCCCCTGCTCTCCCTGTCTGCTCCTTCAGGCTCAGAGATTAAATAAATGCCTCAAGCAGTTCCCGGCACCCTTTATTCGCCAGCCCTTTACTTTTCTCTTGGCAGGTGCAGGGATTTGAGTTTACATTAGGGGAAATTAGATTACTGACCCCAGGAGCTTACAATCATCTTTCTAGCGAGCCACCTGGGGACAGGGAACTGCGTTTGCAGATTGTGTTTTCTGTAATGATAGAAGCTGCAGTTAGGGTTTTAGTGGTCCTGGGCTACATGACTGCCAGCTTGTGTGTCGCAGCACGGTGCATAAAAGTTTGCTTGAAAGTAGTGCTGCACTTTTTACAAAGGAGGGGGGAACTGATTTGCATCTTCCTGGGTCTCTCACCCCCCCCCTTCCAGCAGTGGATTCCAGAGATTCTGTTTACTGTGTCCCAATAAGTGCAGAATATGCCCCGTGCACAAATCCTGCAAACATCTGACTCCTGCTGCAAACACCTCTGCAGCCACCATAGCTGAGCCTGACAGAGTCGAGGCAATACCTAGGAGCCAGGCAAGGCATGCTTTGCATAGAATAAACCTGAAATTTATGAACCACATAGCAGCAAGGACAGCCAACAGGAAGAACGGTTTAGTGAATAAGCCCCTTAAATGAATTGTACGCTCCTGTGAGCCGGACCCTCTGCTCCTCCAGATTGTAAACTCCTGTGAGCCGGACCCTCTGCTCCTCTAGATTGTAAACTCCTGTGAGCCGGACCCTCTGCTCCTCTAGATTGTAAACTCCTGTGAGCCGGGCCCTCTGCTCCTCTAGATTGTAAGCTCCTGTGAGCCGGACCCTCTGCTCCTCTAGATTGTAAGCTCCTGTGAGCCGGACCCTCTGCTCCTCTAGATTGTAAGCTCCTGTGAGCCGGACCCTCTGCTCCTCTAGATTGTAAGCTCCTGTGAGCCGGGCCTTCTGCTCCTCTAGATTGTAAACTCCTGTGAGCCGGACCCTCTGCTCCTCTAGATTGTAAACTCCGGTGAGCCGGACCCTCTGCTCCTCTAGATTGTAAGCTCCTGTGAGCCGGACCCTCTGCTCCTCTAGATTGTAAGCTCCTGTGAGCCGGGCCCTCTGCTCCTCTAGATTGTAAGCTCCTGTGAGCCGGACCCTCTGCTCCTCTAGATTGTAAGCTCCTGTGAGCCGGCCTTCTGCTCCTCTAGATTGTAAACTCCTGTGAGCCGGACCCTCTGCTCCTCTAGATTGTAACTCCTGTGAGCCCTCTGCTCCTCTAGATTGTAAGCTCCTGTGAGCCGGGCCCTCTGCTCCTCTAGATTGTAAGCTCCTGTGAGCTGGACCCTCTGCTCCTCTAGATTGTAAGCTCCTGTGAGCCGGACCCTCTGCTCCTCTAGATTGTAAGCTCCTGTGAGCCGGGCCCTCTGCTCCTCTAGATTGTAAGCTCCTGTGAGCCGGACCTCTGCTCCTCTAGATTGTAAGCTCCTGTGAGCCGGACCCTCTGCACCTCTAGATTGTAAGCTCCTGTGAGCCGGACCCTCTGCTCCTCTAGATTGTAAGCTCCTGTGAGCCGGACCTCTGCTCCTCTAGATTGTAAGCTCCTGTGAGCCGGGCCCTCTGCTCCTCTAGATTGTAAGCTCCTGTGAGCCGGACCTCTGCTCCTCTAGATTGTAAGCTCCTGTGAGCCGGACCCTCTGCTCCTCTAGATTGTAAGCTCCTGTGAGCCGGACCCTCTGCTCCTCTAGATTGTAAGCTCCTGTGAGCCGGGCCCTCTGCTCCTCTAGATTGTAAACTCCTGTGAGCCGGACCCTCTGCTCCTCTAGATTGTAAACTCCTGTGAGCCCTCTGCTCCTCTAGATTGTAAGCTCCTGTGAGCCGGGCCCTCTGCTCCTCTAGATTGTAAGCTCCTGTGAGCCGGACCCTCTGCTCCTCTAGATTGTAAGCTCCTGTGAGCCGGACCCTCTGCACCTCTAGATTGTAAGCTCCTGTGAGCCGGGCCCTCTGCTCCTCTAGATTGTAAGCTCCTGTGAGCCGGACCCTCTGCTCCTCTAGATTGTAAACTCCTGTGAGCCGGACCCTCTGCTCCTCTAGATTGTAAGCTCCTGTGAGCCGGACCCTCTGCTCCTCTAGATTGTAAACTCCTGTGAGCCGGACCCTCTGCTCCTCTAGATTGTAAGCTCCTGTGAGCCGGGCCTTCTGCTCCTCTAGATTGTAACTCCTGTGAGCCGGACCCTCTGCTCCTCTAGATTGTAAACTCCTGTGAGCCCTCTGCTCCTCTAGATTGTAACTCCTGTGAGCCGGGCCCTCTGCTCCTCTAGATTGTAAGCTCCTGTGAGCCGGACCCTCTGCTCCTCTAGATTGTAAGCTCCCGTGAGCCGGGCCTTCTGCTCCTCTAGATTGTAAACTCCTGTGAGCCGGACCCTCTGCTCCTCTAGATTGTAAACTCCTGTGAGCCCTCTGCTCCTCTAGATTGTAAGCTCCTGTGAGCCGGGCCTCTGCTCCTCTAGATTGTAAGCTCCTGTGAGCCGGACCTCTGCTCCTCTAGATTGTAAGCTCCTGTGAGCCGGACCCTCTGCTCCTCTAGATTGTAAGCTCCTGTGAGCCGGGCCCTCTGCTCCTCTAGATTGTAAGCTCCTGTGAGCCGGACCCTCTGCTCCTCTAGATTGTAAGCTCCTGTGAGCCGGACCCTCTGCACCTCTAGATTGTAAGCTCCTGTGAGCCGGACCCTCTGCTCCTCTAGATTGTAAGCTCCTGTGAGCCGGACCCTCTGCTCCTCTAGATTGTAAGCTCCTGTGAGCCGGCCCTCTGCTCCTCTAGATTGTAAGCTCCTGTGAGCCGGACCCTCTGCTCCTCTAGATTGTAAGCTCCTGTGAGCCGGACCCTCTGCTCCTCTAGATTGTAAGCTCCTGTGAGCCGGACCCTCTGCTCCTCTAGATTGTAAGCTCCTGTGAGCCGGGCCTCTGCTCCTCTAGATTGTAAACTCCTGTGAGCCGGACCCTCTGCTCCTCTAGATTGTAAACTCCTGTGAGCCCTCTGCTCCTCTAGATTGTAAGCTCCTGTGAGCCGGGCCCTCTGCTCCTCTAGATTGTAAGCTCCTGTGAGCCGGACCCTCTGCTCCTCTAGATTGTAAGCTCCTGTGAGCCGGACCCTCTGCACCTCTAGATTGTAAGCTCCTGTGAGCCGGGCCCTCTGCTCCTCTAGATTGTAAGCTCCTGTGAGCCGGACCCTCTGCTCCTCTAGATTGTAAGCTCCTGTGAGCCGGACCCTCTGCACCTCTAGATTGTAAGCTCCTGTGAGCCGGGCCTTCTGCTCCTCTAGATTGTAAACTCCTGTGAGCCGGGCCTTCTGCTCCTCTAGATTGTAAGCTCCTGTGAGCCGAGTGACTGGGACCAGCATTTTACAGATCACTTCTGTAGCACCAGCAGGTTCCGCAGTGCAGTACAACAAGGAACGGGGAAACGAAATAATTAAATGCCTCATAGTCCCTTTATCTGCCCGCAAAGTGTAATGTAAAGCTTTCCACGCCCCTCACTGGAAATCTATTTGCATTGCAGGTTGCTTTGTACCAAAAAAGAAGAAAAGCTGGAGCTTCTGAATGAAAGAAAAATGGGGTGGTTGCGATTTCTTAACCCACACACTTTTTTTCAAGCACTTTATTTCTCTCAGATGTTAGGTTTACAATTTTGACACCAGATTTATGTAGAAATTGTGATTTATTTTATCCCCCCCCCCCCTTCAAAATTTTTTAATGTACAGAATATCGGCCTGAAAGGTAGCCAATTATCTGTATCGGCACCCGGCCTGAAAGGTAGCCAATTATCTGTATCGGCACCCGGCCTGAAAGGTAGCCAATTATCTGTATCGGCACCCGGCCTGAAAGGTAGCCAATTATCTGTATCGGCACCCGGCCTGAAAGGTAGCCAATTATCTGTATCGGCACCCGGCCTGAAAGGTAGCCAATTATCTGTATCGGCACCCGGCCTGAAAGGTAGCCAATTATCTGTATCGGCACCCGGCCTGAAAGGTAGCCAATTATCTGTATCGGCACCCGGCCTGAAAGGTAGCCAATTATCTGTATCGGCACCTAAAAAGTGATATTGGTCTATCCCTACGTTGGAGCCAACCTCCCGCCCCTTCAGGGTCAAGGGGAACACCTGAAATTTTAGATTCCTCAAGTAGCTCAAATAAACGGGCTAGAGGGCCCGACATATCAAGAACCTTATCCTGGATCATACGCAGGGCGCGGTCAATTCCCTTCTTGACGTTCCATCCTCTGGAACCCAATTTTTTTTCAAAATGCTCGTCCACAACCCGGGGTGAGGCATGTCTTGTCTACCGTGCTTGGGCGAGGACATTCAGCTAGAGGAGCGATCCAAAGGGGTTCTGAAGTTAGCATCTATCCACTTAGCGACGTGAGGAAAGGGTTACAATCCGGGGAACGTGGGTGGGAGATGCTTTTGGGGTGGAAAAGGGGATTACCCTGTGGATCATAAATTATCTCTCTGGGAGCAGTGCCCAGGAACGTGGTGACAATATCCCCTTCCAATTGTGCGTGATATTCAGGGGCATGAACCTCAAAGGGTTCCTCTTGATCATAACCCTTATCCCCCTCCTCCTCAGAATCAGGGGAAGCTGGTAGGAGAGAGGTGCTTGCTTTAGATTTTTTAGGAATGCAGACCGTTGTACACGCCTCACGGTCAGAGGCTTGTTTATTGAGGTGGGGGTTCAGTGGGAGAGGCAGTTGAACGGGGGTGCCAGCCCCTCTAGTGCTCAGATTGTCAGGCGTGGTCTCATTCAGGATATGAAAACCTGAGGGTCTATTAAGGGAATGAGAGCCCAGGTTATAGTGAGGAGTGTGAGAACTCCTATTTAAAGGAGGACCATGGGAACTCGCGGAGCGGGGTATGGGTGCTTGAGGCTACAGTTGGGCAGGGGTTAACCGAAATTGGGGGCATAAAAAATTGAGGAGCAAAGGATGTGGAGGGGGTAGGGGCAGGTATATTACGATCTGACCAGGCCCTGGTGAAGGAATCAGAGATGCAGGTGACCGCAGACTGTATCCTGGAAATGGAGGCTTCCATAGCTGCCATACGCGTTTCGTGGTCCTCCCTGCGTGGGTAGAGATGTGAGCCTCCATACTGTTCTACCAGGGTGCCCTGATGGAGGGAATTGATGCCAGAATCTGAGTCCCGGTGATCGGAGCGAGTGGGCTTTGAAAACGACATCTTTTAAACGCAGGTTTTCTGTTTAAAATGGCCAACGCGTGAGAAGTGGGCGGAGCCAAATTGTGAGGCGATCGTGCCGATAGAGCAGAGCGCAGGCCGCGTGAGGCAAAAACGGAACTGCAACCCTCGGTTATCCGTTCCAAACCCAACGGCCAGGCACTCAAAGATACCAACCTAAAAGAACAATGTGTGTGTGTGTATATATATATATATATATTTAACGCGCCCCAGACTCCCTTTAATAGTGCAGGCAGTCTGGTGAAAAAACTGATCTACTTAGCTGTCCAGCTGAGCAGCAAGAAAGAGGGTTAATGGACCGTGACCAGGGACCTACAGTTGTGTTCAAAATGATTCAACCCCCACTGAAATTGAGTGTTTTGGCCAGTTTGACATTGATTTTGATCATTCAGTCATCTTGCTTACAATTAAATCAAAGAGGCACGTGTAGGTCAGACAAATATAACATAACATTTATAATGAAATAACCACAAATGTCTTTTCTGTGCTCATATCATTATCAGTTTTATTCAACCCCCAAGTGACATTCAATCTTAGTACTTAGTACAACATCCTTTTACAGTTATAACAGCTTTTAAACGTGAAGCATAGCTTGACACAAGTGTCTTGCAGCGATCTACGGGTATCTTCGCCCATTCGTCATGGGCAAAAGCCTCCAGTTCAGTCACATTCTTAGGCTTGCGCACTGCAACTGCTTTCTTTAAGTCCCACCAGAGGTTCTCAATCGGATTTAAGTCAGGTGACTGCGATGGCCACTCCAAAATGTTCCATCCTTTAATCTGCAACCATGCTCTAGTGGACTTGGAGGTATGCTTGGGATCATTGTCCTGTTGAAAGGTCCAACGTCTCCCAAGCCTCAGGTTTGTGACGGACTGCATCACGTTGTCATCCAATATCTCCTGGTACTGAAGAGAATTCATGGTACCTTGCACACGCTGAAGCTTCCCTGTACCTGCAGAAGTAAAACAGCCCCAAAGCATGATTGACCCCCCGCCATGCTTCACAGTAGGCAAGGTGTTCTTTTCTTCATAGGCCTTGTTCTTCCTCCTCCAAACATAGCGTTGATCCATGGGCCCAAACAGTTCTAATTTTGTTTCATCAGTCCACAGAACACTATCCCAAAACTTCTGTGGTTTGTCCACATGACTTTTGGCATACTGCAGTCGACTCTTCTTATTCTTTGGAGACAGCAAGGGGGTGCGCCTGGGAGTTCTGGCATGGAGGCCTTCATTACGCAGTGTGCGCCGTATTGTCTGAGCTGAAACTTCAGTACCCACATCTGACAAATCTTTTCTCAGTTCCTCAGCAGTCACACAGGGACTTTTCTCCACTCTACGCTTCAGGTAGTGCACAGCAGTCGAAGTCAGCATCTTCTTTCTGCCACGACCAGGTAGCGTTTCAACAGTGCCCTTTGCCTTGAATTTGCGAATGATGCTTCCTATGGTCTCTCTTGGTATGTTTAACATCTTTGCAATCTTCTTATAGCCATTGCCCTTCCTGTGAAGAGTAATCACCTCTTCTCTTGTCTTCCTGGACCATTCTCTTGACTTCACCATGTTTGTAACCACACCAGTAAATGTCTAGAAGGAGCTGAGTATCACAGTCATTTTAAAGCTGCCTAATTGGTGCTTATTATGCTTTATTGCTGCTCCGTGACATCCACAGGTGTTTTCAATACCTGATTGAAAACACTTGAATGAACCTCTGTTCTTCAGAGTGGTAGTCTTTAAGGGGTTGAATAATTGTGTCAATGAAGAATTCACAAAAGAAACATTTACTACTGTATTACAAAACCAATTGATGTCATTTTAGTTGCATATGGTTCTTTAAAAAGTCCTTGTAGGATTTCATTCTGAATACAATTACAAATGTCACTAAATTCCCTAAAACCCTTTACAGCATTGGGGGTTGAATCATTTTGAACACAACTGTATGTAGACTCTGGCCATTCCATACTGCACTATGGGAGGGGTGTGCAGAATGTGCCATGTTGGTACTATCGTTTTATATACTTTTCTATCTTCTTGCTGCTGTTTAAATATAGACCAAATATTCGCCTCCGTGTCCTGCATTAAAATGTGGAAATTTTAAAACGGGCTCAGCAACGACTTTGCTTCGTTCGACATGGTCCATGACAGGTGGAGGAGCAGAAGAACCACCGAGGACACCATTATAAGAATGTTGTCAAAGTAGATTATCAGGTGGACCCTTTTGGCACGAAGCGATGCCACCACTGATTTTAGTAGTTTGGTGAAACACCATGGGTGGTGGTGAGGCCGAAAGCCAGGCAGGTGAACTGCCACATGCGCTGGTGCCATAGGAAGCATAGGTAAACGTGGGAGGCGGGTGCTATGGGGACCGTCAGGTAGGTGTCCTTTAGATCTAAGTTGACCATCCAGTCGCACCTCCGTAGTGTGTCTTTGAGGGTGGGGATGCCCTCCACCTGAAAATGATTGTACTCCACCCAGAGGTTTAGGTCCTTAAGATTGATCACTGGCCGCAGTCCACCCCCCTTTTTGGAGACCAAACATAGAGTGCTGACAAACTATGGTGCGAGGCATGAAACCATCCAGTTTGCGTTTCTGAGAAGCGCAGGGAGCTCAGAGAAGGTTATGGGGAACCCCTCAATAGTCTGAAGTACCCAAGGATCCAGGGTGATTAGGTGCCATGCCAAAAGGAAACCCCGGATCCGCCCCTTTACCGAGACCTACGGAGCGGAGATGATGACTGGCAGGCTTACCTGTTGTGTGTCGACTAGAATGCACTCTGGCGACCCTTGAAGCCTTTACCGTGCCAGGAGCTTGAGGGGGGGGCCAGGGGGGACCCGTGGACTGGAAGGAGTCTATCAGTCTGGGCGAAACCCGGCCGGCAGAGCAGCCCCCACCTCTGCCGGCCCTCCCAAAAACTCTGGATGGGAAGACTTTTTTTTATGTTGGACTGCACCTTTTCCAGTGCCATAAAGGTGCCAGTGTATGTGCCCATATTTTTTATAAAGTTCTCCCCAAATAACAGGCCTTGGCGCCGAGGTCTTTTACTGCCAATGTGATAAGTTGGGGGTCCATGCGGATGAGCATCTTTTGGCAGCAGTAGCCGCATTGGCGCCTTCTAAGAGGCTAAGTGTCAGAGATCCGTATCTGTATGTGTGCAATACATGTAAAGTGCTGCCCTCAGTCCAATCCAGCACTGAAAGGGGTTAACAGTGAAACCCCAAACACACCCTCCAGTCTGTGGTGCCAGGCAGATGTGTTGCCCCACTGTCGGGTGGGTAAAAAGGTGACATCCAAGACAGATCGCTCGTCTCAAGGGGCTGGCAACCCTGCACCACTGCCTCAGCCCAAAGCCCATGCTGTGCCTCCCAAATGGGCCCCAACCTCACGGGAACCTGTCGCCCCAAAAACGACACAAAAGGGCTGTGATGTCCATTCCTCGGGAGGCGGATAGGGAAGGTGACTATACCTCTCCCAATGATGACCCCGAAGGTCTGTTGACCGGGGATGATGGTGATGAGGTGGAGATTCACACTCCATATGATGAGCCGTTTGAAATGGAGGACCCCATGGCACCCCCCCTACTGGGAAGGAGGCGGACGTTATTTGCAACCCACAAGGGGATCCCCGCTTTTATCCAGAGGATTTACAAACACCCAAATTCCTCCTCCTGGTCCCCCAGGCCTCATACTGAAAAAAGGCTGGATGACCGCATGCGGCGTCCTATGGACAAAGCCAGTCGTAACCGCCTCAGGGCTGAATGTCCACGCCCCACCACCTCCGGCAAGTCCTGCCTCACCCCACTAGTGGACCCCAAATTCCAAAAATTCATCACCAGACACAGTGTCAGGGATCAGTATCTGCATGTGTGCAATACATGTAAAGTGCTGCCCTCAGTCCAATCCCGCACTGAAGGGGTTAATCAGTATACACATAACACGCACCACACCTCCTGTCTGTCCTGTCTCCCCCCTATTCAACCTGACCTGGCATTACAAGTCAAACCCTGATACCGCGCAGACCTACCTCTGTGATTCTGCAGACAACCATGTACCCGACCCTGCTTTACCCTCAGCCTCCTCGCCGCCAGCCACTGACGAGAGAGAGCAGAGGCTGAAAACACTGCGCCTAATCTAAGCGTAAAATCCCCTTAATCAAAAAAGGCAGAAAGATTAAACTTATCTTGCTGGTGCAGGAGCAGCAATGAAAGATTTTGCCACGCCTGACCAGACCTCTTATGGACTTGGTACAGCCCATGGAATCAGGGAGGGGGATACCCTCGTTGGGGGAGGGGGATACCCTCGTTGGGGGAGGGGATCCCCTCGTTGGAGGAGGGTTTTCCAATTTATTTTTTTTCCTCCAGTGTCCCTTTGCTGTTGGAGGAGTAATAAAGTTTAAGAGAATGCAAATACTCGCCTCCGAGCTCCTGTTTTAAAAGTATGAATAAATTGGGTTTTTCTCATTGAAGCCGGTCACGTGCAACTCGGCTCAGATACCAGCCAGGCGTCCTGGGATAATGTGACAAGATGCGCGTCCCCAGCTTCAGGCCGACGCGCGTCCCCACATGCAGGTCTCTCAGACAGGACCGGTTTCAGCATTTTCATTTATTTACTCCAGGTCATAAACGTATCAGTGACGGCAATCCTGGAACACTGGCCAAGAAACAGAAGCGGACCCCGAAGCGGCTCAGCGCCGTCTCAAAAAGTGAAAAGAATGGAATAGGTGAGTCACGTGCGCGTGGCCTGTGCCCTCTGTGCGTGGCTCATGCAGATGTACAGTATGATGGACAGACTGTAGTGCGTAGCGGCTGTATTGTGCGTCTTGCTGCCATGCTTACACGCTGCGTCTTGTCTCCTTCAGGGCAGAGCAGTGACAGCGAAGACCTGTGCGCTCTGGACGCTTCCAGTAAGGGCTCTCCGGTGAAACACACAAACATTCCTAAACCACAGAAAATGGTGAGATCCCCGGCCAGAATCACCTCCCCCCACATCAAGGACAGCGAAAAGGACAAACACCGGGAGAAGCACCAGCACGCGTCCCCCCGGGCGTACAAGTGGACGCTGCAGCTCAGTAAGTGTCCTGTGGGGTCTGTCCAGGATGGAGAGGGCTTTGTTACGTTTCCCAAGCCATTATGTGTCCAATGACTTACTGATCGCGGTGAGGCGCTGGCCTCTCCCCGTCTGCCACCCCGTCTGCCACCCGTGACCCGTCAAGCTTCCCGCTGTCTGCACAGAGCTCTCCAATACCATTGTGCGTGTCTGGAGACACAAGAATAATGGGAAAATGAAATGTTAACCCCCTCACTACCGTATAGTTTCCATAAAGCCACGCTCTCCGAAGCCGGTTATGCTGGGCAGAGGGCTCCATCTGCCGGCCACAAAGTGCTATGGCCACTACAGTTCAGCGAGGGATGGTCCTGTCGCCAATCACCAAGACACATCTATCCCGGCTGCTCCTCCCGCTATGGCACCTCCCACTCTAGCCTCCCGCTATGGCACCTCCCACTCTAGCCTCCCGCTATGGCACCTCCCACTCTAGCCTCCCACTATGGCACCTCCCACTCTAGCCTCCCGCTATGGCACCTCCCACTCTAGCCTCCCGCTATGGCACCTCCCACTCTAGCCTCCCGCTATGGCACCTCCCACTCTAGCCTCCCGCTATGGCACCTCCCACTCTTGCCTCCCGCTATGGCACCTCCCACTCTTGCCTCCCGCTATGGCGCCTCCCACTCTGGCCTCCCGCCATGGCACCTCCCACTTTGGCCTCCTGCTATTGCACCTCCCACTCTGGCACATCCGCTGTCATGTCCGACATGCTGGCGCCTTAGCGGCACATTCTGGGGTCAGTTTGCAAGAAGAGAAAGACCTGATGGATTTGATGCAATCCTGGGCCCCTGCAGGAGCTTTATCACGTGGAGTCATCAGGTCGACAGTGTGCGGGGGAGGGGAGCCCATCCTCCCACCTGTACCTGATGATGATAAAAGCTCACGTGCAAAAAGCAATTTGATTCCTTCTCTTGTGCTCTGCGGTGCCCCCTACAGTCCTATCTGTGGATTGTGTCCTTGGTTCTGCCTGCAGCTTTTAATACGTAGAGATCTGTCCACTTTGTCTTCGGCACAAGCGAAGCTTTCTGGCCCCTCAGGTCGATGCCTGGACGAGCCACATACTGGTTACGCACAGCAGGCGTCTGGTATATACTACATTCTTTGCAGTCTCTGTGTACACTGTATATTCTGTGCCGTCTCTGTACACTGTATATTCTGTGCCGTCTCTGTACACTGTATATTCTGTGCCGTCTCTGTACACTGTATATTCTGTGCCGTCTCTGTACACTGTATATTCTGTGCCGTCTCTGTACACTGTATATTCTGTGCCGTCTCTGTTACACTGTATATTCTGGCCGTCTCTGTACACTGTATATTCTGTGCCGTCTCTGTACACTGTATATTCTGTGCCGTCTCTGTACACTGTATATTCTGTGCCGTCTCTGTACACTGTATATTCTGTGCCGTCTCTGTACACTGTTATTCTGTGCCGTCTCTGTACACTGTATATTCTGTGCCATCTCTGTACACTGTATATTCTGTGCCATCTCTGTACACTGTATATTCTGTGCCGTCTCTGTACACTGTATAGTCTGTGCCGTCTCTGTACACTGTATATTCTGTGCCGTCTCTGTACACTGTATATTCTGTGCCGTCTCTGTACACTGTATATTCTGTGCCGTCTCTGTACACTGTATATTCTGTGCCGTCTCTGTACACTGTATATTCTGTGCCGTCTCTGTACACTGTATATTCTGTGCCGTCTCTGTACACTGTATATTCTGTGCCGTCTCTGTACACTGTATATTCTGTGCCGTCTCTGTACACTGTATTTCTGTGCCGTCTCTGTACACTGTATATTCTGTGCCGTCTCTGTACACTGTATATTCTGTGCCATCTCTGTACACTGTATATTCTGTGCCGTCTCTGTACACTGTATATTCTGTGCCGTCTCTGTACACTGTATATTCTTTGCCGTCTCTGGTGTGTACACTGTATATTCTGTGCTGTCTCTGTACACTGTATATTCTGTGCCGTCTCTGTACACTGTATATTCTGTGCCGTCTCTGTACACTGTATATTCTGTGCCGTCTCTGTACACTGTATATTCTGTGCCGTCTCTGTACACTGTATATTCTGTGCCGTCTCTGTACACTGTATATTCTGTGCCGTCTCTGTACACTGTATATTCTGTGCCGTCTCTGTACACTGTATATTCTGTGCCGTCTCTGTACACTGTATATTCTGTGCCGTCTCTGTACACTGTATATTCTGTGCCGTCTCTGTACACTGTATATTCTGTGCCGTCTCTGTACACTGTATATTCTGTGCCGTCTCTGTACACTGTATATTCTGTGCCGTCTCTGTACACTGTATATTCTGTGCCGTCTCTGTACACTGTATATTCTGTGCCGTCTCTGTACACTGTATATTCTGTGCCGTCTCTGGTGTGTACACTGTATATTCTGTGCCGTCTCTGTACACTGTATATTCTGTGCCGTCTCTGTACACTGTATATTCTGTGCCGTCTCTGTACACTGTATATTCTGTGCCGTCTCTGTACACTGTATATTCTGTGCCGTCTCTGTACACTGTATATTCTGTGCCGTCTCTGTACACTGTATATTCTGTGCCGTCTCTGTACACTGTATATTCTGTGCGTCTCTGTACACTGTATATTCTGTGCCGTCTCTGTACACTGTATATTCTGTGCCGTCTCTGTACACTGTATATTCTGTGCCGTCTCTACACTGTATATTCTGTGCCGTCTCTGTACACTGTATATTCTGTGCCGTCTCTGTACACTGTATATTCTGTGCCGTCTCTGTACACTGTATATTCTGTGCCGTCTCTGTACACTGTATATTCTGTGCCGTCTCTGTACACTGTATATTCTGTGCCGTCTCTGTACACTGTATATTCTGTGCCGTCTCTGTACACTGTATATTCTGTGCCGTCTCTGTACACTGTATATTCTGTGCCGTCTCTGTACACTGTATATTCTGTGCCGTCTCTGTACACTGTATATTCTGTGCCGTCTCTGTACACTGTATATTTGTGCCGTCTCTGTACACTGTATATTATGTGCCGTCTCTGTACACTGTATATTCTGTGCCGTCTCTGTACACTGTATATTCTGTGCCGTCTCTGTACACTGTATATTCTGTGCCGTCTCTGTACACTGTATATTCTGTGCCGTCTCTGTACACTGTATATTCTGTGCCGTCTCTGTACACTGTATATTCTGTGCCGTCTCTGTACACTGTATATTCTGTGCCGTCTCTGTACACTGTATATTCTGTGCCGTCTCTGTACACTGTATATTCTGTGCCGTCTCTGTACACTGTATATTCTGTGCCGTCTCTGTACACTGTATATTCTGTGCCGTCTCTGTACACTGTATATTCTGTGCCGTCTCTGTACACTGTATATTCTGTGCCGTCTCTGTACACTGTATATTCTGTGCCGTCTCTGTACACTGTATATTCTGTGCCGTCTCTGTACACTGTATATTATGTGCCGTCTCTGTACACTGTATATTCTGTGCCGTCTCTGTACACTGTATATTCTGTGCCGTCTCTGTACACTGTATATTCTGTGCCGTCTCTGTACACTGTATATTCTGTGCCGTCTCTGTACACTGTATATTCTGTGCCGTCTCTGTACACTGTATATTCTGTGCCGTCTCTGGTACATAGCCCTTTATAGCATTGTTTGTTCTCTGCGCTCTGATTGGATCGCTCTCGCTGCCAGTGAGCTCTTTCCTTTGCTGACCCTCAGACCACCCTCTGCTTCTCGTGTTTTCAGGTGAGTTGGACAGCATGAGCGGCACGGAGAGGATCGTCTTTCTCCAGGACAAGCTGCAAGAGATTCGCAAATATTACATGTCTCTGAAATCTGAGGTGGCGACGATCGACAGGAAGCGAAAACGGTTAAAAAAGAAAGACCGAGAAAGTGAGTGTCTTCCCCTTCTCTTCACGGTATTTTCCTCCTGGGGGGGGGGCTGCACACACCACACACATAAAACTCAAACACATTGTTAATGCACACACCGGTCACAATCGGGGCTGTGGAGGCTGATGGTGATATGGTGGCTGTCTTCTGCTTGGTTGTGCATGTGGGGACACCTGCCTGTGTCTGTGCTGTATTGTACGTGTGGGGACACCTGCCTGTGTCTGTGCTGTATTGTACGTGTGGGGACGCCTGCCTGTCTCTGTGCTGTATTGTACGTGTGGGGACGCCTGCCTGTGTCTGCGCTGTATTGTACGTGTGGGGACGCCTGCCTGTCTCTGTGCTGTATTGTACGTGTGGGGACGCCTGCCTGTCTCTGTGCTGTATTGTACGTGTGGGGACGCCTGTCTCTGTGCTGTATTGTACGTGTGGGGACGCCTGCCTGTCTCTGTGCTGTATTGTACGTGTGGGGACGCCTGTCTCTGTGCTGTATTGTATGTGTGGGGACGCCTGCCTGTCTCTGTGCTGTATTGTACGTGTGGGGACACCTGCCTGTCTCTGTGCTGTATTGTACGTGTGGGGACACCTGCCTATCTCTGTGCTGTATTGTACGTGTGGGGACGCATGTCTCTGTGCTGTATTATATGTGTGGGGACGCATGTCTCTGTGCTGTATTATATGTGTGGGGACGCATGTCTCTGTGCTGTATTGTATGTGTGGGGACACCTGCCTGTCTCTGTGTGTGCTGTATTGTACGTGTGGGGACACCTGCCTGTCTCTGTGCTGTATTGTACGTGTGGGGACACCTGCCTGTCTCTGTGCTGTATTGTACGTGTGGGGACGCATGTCTCTGTGCTGTATTATATGTGTGGGGACGCATGTCTCTGTGCTGTATTGTATGTGTGGGGACGCATGTCTCTGTGCTGTATTGTATGTGTGGGGACGCATGTCTCTGTGCTGTATTGTATGTGTGGGGACGCCTGCCTGTCTCTGTGTGTGCTGTATTGTACGTGTGGGGACACCTGCCTGTCTCTGTGCTGTATTGTACGTGTGGGGACACCTGCCTGTCTCTGTGCTGTATTGTATGTGTGGGGACGCATGTCTCTGTGCTGTATTGTATGTGTGGGGACACCTGCCTGTCTCTGTGCTGTATTGTACGTGTGGGGACACCTGCCTGTCTCTGTGCTGTATTGTACGTGTGGGGACACCTGCCTGTCTCTGTGCTGTATTGTACGTGTGGGGACGCCTGTCTCTGTGCTGTATTGTATGTGTGGGGACGCCTGCCTGTCTCTGTGTGTGCTGTATTGTACGTGTGGGGACACCTGCCTGTCTCTGTGCTGTATTGTACGTGTGGGGACGCCTGTCTCTGTGCTGTATTGTACGTGTGGGGACACCTGCCTGTGTCTGTGCTGTATTGTACGTGTGGGGACACCTGCCTGTCTCTGTGCTGTATTGTACGTGTGGGGACACCTGCCTGTCTCTGTGCTGTATTGTACGTGTGGGGACACCTGCCTGTGTCTGTGCTGTATTGTACGTGTGGGGACGCCTGTCTCTGTGCTGTATTGTATGTGTGGGGACGCATGTCTCTGTGCTGTATTGTACGTGTGGGGACACCTGCCTGTGTCTGTGCTGTATTGTACGTGTGGGGACGCCTGCCTGTGTCTGCGCTGTATTGTACGTGTGGGGACGCCTGCCTGTGTCTGCGCTGTATTGTACGTGTGGGGACGCCTGTGTCTGCGCTGTATTGTACATTTTATGATGTTCGTGCATCTGTGTATAAAGCTGTTTGTTTCCCTCTGCAGTGTCGAATACAGGAGCCTCAATGTCTTCGGCCTCGTCAGAGACTGGGATGAGCCCGTCGTCCTCGTCTCCCCCACAGAACACGCTGGTGTTGGAGTGCAGGTGATGACGCGCCCGTCGTCCCTCAGCGTCTGCTGCCATGGACATACATTTAAAACCCCCCCGTCCGGAGATACAAACACACCAAGCACTCGACCCTTTTCCATTGCCAAGTATTTTTTGTCCTTTCTGTCAGATTCCGCTGTGCTGCGCCGCAGCTTCGCTCGCCCCCTTTTTTACCATTATGGCTCTATTCTTATTAAATAAGATGATTAGGGATTAGGACTAACTCGCCGCGCGCCGCCACATGGTTTCTGTCTCGCTCCACAAGAAGGATATTATTATTATTATTATTTTTTATTTCTGTTTTAGAGAATTGACAAAAGTCTGAGTAAAATTTCAGGAACCTGTGGACCCTCCCCATTTACTCACCGATGGAGGAGAACCCCCCCCCCCCCCGAAGCAAGTGTACATACCAGACGCCAGAATGAGTTCTGCAGCAGCTGCACCTTTTTTTTTTTTTTTTAATTCGTGCTGCGTTTTAGCTTCTGATCTATTGAGTCCGTTTTTGGAAGCACTTGCTCTTTTTCGAGAAACTGCCAAAGCCTCGCTGGATCAGCCCCCCCTTCCCGCTGGATCAGCCCCCCCTTCCCGCTGGATCAGCCCCCCTTCCGCTGGATCAGCCCCCCCTTCCCGCTGGATCAGCCCCCCCTTCCCGCTGGATCAGCCCCCCCTTCCCGCTGGATCAGCCCCCGTTTTAACCGCGCTGGAAGACAAAATACATTGTGAAAGGGAGCGGAGTTGACTGAAAACTACAAATTTGTAAAACGTCTTCCACTTTTTACAGGAATTCAGAGCACACGATTATGCAAATCTTTTAATGTTTAGTAATGTTTACAGTGGAATTGTCCGTACGTTTTCAGTCCACTTTCCCGTCCCTTGGCAAAACTATTTTGTCTTTTTCTAATGTAATTTCAGAGTTTTTATTTTGTTACTAAAAAGAAAAAAAACGAAAAATAAAATTCTATGAAACAGCGGAGTTATTTAACGAGATTTCTAAAGCTGAAAGTTTCTCTTTTGGTTTCTTTTGTGTAAAATAAGGTATTATCTTGCAACTTGTTAAATATATTTATTCAGACATTGGATGTTGTATTTTTATGTATTTTTTAAAATATTAATAAAATAAAAAAAAAATTCTAAGTGAGAAAGGTTTAATTCTCTTGTACCAGGCCTTCCCTGAGTTGCTGGCATGGGGGGGGGGGCACTCGTCTCCTGTGTGGCTGGTATGGGGGGCACTCGTCTCCTGTGTGGCTGGCATGGGGGCACTCGTCTCCTGTGTGGGGGGCACTCGTCTCCTGTGTGGCTGGTATGGGGGGCACTCGTCTCCTGTGTGGCTGGTATGGGGGGCACTCGTCTCCTGTGTGGCTGGCATGGGGGCACTCGTCTCCTGTGTGGCTGGCGTGGGGGGCACTCGTCTCCTGTGTGGCTGGTGTGGGGGGCACTCGTCTCCTGTGTGGCTGGCGTGCGGGGCACTCGTCTCCTGTGTGGCTGGCGTGGGGGGCACTCGTCTCCTGTGTGGGGGGCACTCGTCTCCTGTGTGGCTGGTATGGGGGGCACTCGTCTCCTGTGTGGCTGGCATGGGGGCACTCGTCTCCTGTGTGGCTGGCGTGGGGGGCACTCGTCTCCTGTGTGGCTGGCGTGGGGGCACTCGTCTCCTGTGTGGGGGGCACTCGTCTCCTGTGTGGCTGGCGTGTGGGGGGCACTCGTCTCCTGTGTGGCTGGCGTGTGGGGCACTCGTCTCCTGTGTGGCTGGCGTGGGGGGCACTCGTCTCCTGTGTGGCTGGCGTGGGGGGCACTCGTCTCCTGTGTGGCTGGCGTGGGGGGCACTCGTCTCCTGTGTGGCTGGCGTGGGGGCACTCGTCTCCTGTGTGGCTGGCGTGGGGGGCACTCGTCTCTTCCTGAAAGCTGTAAATAAGAGCTTTTTTTCTTCCATCAGATCCATTATGTAAAAGTGGGGCTTTTATCCCTTTCAATGTTTATACGTTAAAGGAACACTCTAGGCTAAAAATCACCCCCCCCCCCTTTTTAAATTATATTATACCTATTGCCCTACCTAGTTATTCAGTATTTATTTTTTTTTATAATGTAATACTTACCCTAAAAACCACTTGTTTCCAACAGCGTTTTTTTTTTTTATATATATTCCCCTCCCTCCTCTTCCGCTCCCGTCCTGAAAATCTTCAACTTGGCTAATGGTTTACGTGAGAAGCGCGCCGCTCATGTAAACCAGCCAATCAGCAGCTTCCTCCCGGCTCCATCTTCTTCTTTGATTAGTGTTACGCACAAGAGGATGTGTATCACTGCGTAAAGTTTTATTTCCGCACGCTTGGGGTGGTCCCGGCTCACACCTTGGGGCTGCCCCTTCACTTGTTTATCTTTATCTCGGTTCCGTTTCGCTGAACGGAGCCGCGGTATTGATTTAGGGAATTTTCACGCCATTTTGTTGCCGCCCATTTCCTCGTCGGCCGCGCCTCCCTCTGCTCGCAGCCGGATCTACGTGCCGCGGAGGGATACGCGCTTCTGACAGGAATCTCACAGTATTTCCTGACAGGATTTTTTTCGGTTTTCAGCTGCTGCTCGCTAATAAAAAGTTACAATGCCACACAAACAAGGTACCTGCCGTTCCCCCTCGTCCTCTGGAGACTCCGGCTCAGAGGACAACCCACAAAAAACCCAGTTTTTGAGGAGGCTTTAGAGTCACTCCGACCCTGGACCCATCCCCATCTATTTTAACCCCCACAATGGATAACTCAATACAAGCTTCCATTAATACCGCAGTAAAGCCAGCGGTGTCTGAACTGTCCTTTGACTTACACCGTTCCTTAGGAGAAGTAATTTTGATTCTTTAAACCACTACCTTTCGAAACTCTTCCCGCCAAAGCCTCAGGCCCACCAGCCGCCCAGCTAAGTACCTCAAAAGACCCTATACCAACCTGCATGACGGGGAAAAAGTAGTGCGTAAAACCAAGCACCTGCATGGAGGAGCTGGCAACGCTGCAACACTGCCACATGCTAATACCGAGCCCCCAACTCGGAAAAGAGCCCAAGTTTGCCGGGCGCAGTTGGCGACTCTCCCTAAAAAATTAAGATTACACCCTGAAGAGGTTACAGGGACTGAATTAGTGGTCGCAGAACCACGTAGCGGTGACCCTCAGTATGAGGATGACATGCACCTGAGGATGACCTCTGGTATGATGAGGATCCAGAAGGGCCATGCTATTATGATGAGGACGAGGATGTTATTTATGACCCCCAGGGTGATACTCTTTTCTGCCCCGAGGCTCTAACCCACCCTCAGTCCACCGCGTGGACCCCAAGGCCACATGTTGAGAAATGGGTTGATGCCCATGTGAGAAAATCACTTGATAAGGCTACCTGCCAAAGTATGAAGGCTGAATGCCCGCGCCCAACTACTAAGGGCAAAACATGTGTCACCCCTGTTGACCCCACGATGGTTGACATTATTGTAAAACGTGGTTGGTCACCAAAGGCGGGCCTTGATTTTGCCTTAAGATCTTGTGAGGTTAAATTCCTTGATATGCAGGGTCCCCTAGTAAAATTATTTGAGGCGGCGGAAGAGGCTAAAGAAAATGAAACTCTACTTAACCCTCTCCTGGTACGAAATTGGGTCCAAAGGGCCCTTTGTTTTTTGGAAATGCCAATGCAGCTCTTGCTGCTGAACGACGAAAGTTAATAATTTTAAAAATAGACCTGCAATTTTCAGTCATCGCTGACACTGATTTAGGCAGCTCCGCACAGGGCCTTCTTTTTGGTGCGGATTATGTTAAAAATATGGGAACACACGCCAATGCCTTTACCAACATAGACAATGTCCACTTCTTTAAAGAAAGTTTTTCGTGGGCGTGTTTTTGGCCGGGCCGGCGGATACAGGGGGCGCTCTTTCCGGCCGACGAGGAACTTTTCATTCAGGGTCCTTCTCCAGCCCCAATAACGAGCCCCAGGATCCGAATCGTTTTTTCCCTCCCGCCCCTGGCATGCTCGTGCCTTCAGAGGTTCCTTCCGTGGCAGACGTCGACAAGGTAGGCCCCCAATCCTCTCTCATTTCGCATCCAGGGAGGAAAAGTCCAGGGTCGTATCAAACTTTTCCTACACAACTGGCAGACACTGACATCCGATCCATGGATTCTGGACACTGTACAGGATTTCGAAATAAAATTCATAACCCACCCGTCTCAAAAGAATTATCCCACAAGACACGGAGGCGAGTATTATGCTATCTTTTCTTTACTTAAGCCGATAGCAGCAAAGAACAATCTCTCAAATACAACAACAAAGTATTTAAACGTGTTTTTTCACTCTCTAAACAGTATACATTCATAACAGGTAACAATGGTACAGTCCAGTATAACAATGGTACAGTCCAACTCTTCAAATCCTCTAACAACTGTTGGCTCCTCTTTTCTTTGCTGCTCGCCGAGAGGAGTATCCGCAGCAATAATTAATAATTCATTATCTGACAGTTTTACTGTATTTTCGCTGTAACAATATATATATGTACACATGTATTTTATTGATATATATTTTATGCACACACACTTTTGTATTTATATTCGTTGTATTCATTACAGGGGCTAGGCTTCACAGCTATTTGTCTCTTTTTTGTTTGGGGATGGTATAGTTTTACTGTCCAGCTAAAAAGGTTTTTTTTCTCCATTTCAGAACGTTTCCGTCTATGCGGCGGCTGTTTGTTTTGTTTTGGTGCCTCCCCTGCATTTCCGTCATTCTGAGAGGCGCGGCTTCGCACCACTGCCTGAGGTAAACTCTTGCGACGGTCCGCGCATGCGCGGTGTGTCGTGGCGAGTTACCTCAGGAGACCGGCGGTTGAAATAAGCGGCTGTGAAACAGCGAGTTTTTTTCAGTAAATCGAGTTAGCGATTATGGCCAATAAGGTACCAGTCACCCCAGATACTCTAGTGCCTATTCCCTTAAATACTAACCCGGCAGATGCCTTTGTGTCTGCACTGTCGGCGTTTTCTAATAACTTAGAGAATACGATGGTTAGGGTACTGGCAAGTCATTCAGCCAGAAGGTCCTCCATTATTTCCCCGGAGTCAGAAATATTCTTATCTATTGATTCGCACCGGCGGGATGAGGAGGTCCCTGGGACCTCAATTGAGGGAGGTGAGCAACTCCCTAAAAAATGCTCACATAAAAAACTTACTTATTCAAGAACACAGGATTCTCCACAACATTCCACTGTGGTTAAAAAAAGGGGCCATTTAAAATCGGCCACCAAACGGAGATGGAAACTCGCAAAGGATACTGACAGCTCCTCTGATTATCCCAGTGAGGAAGAGATGTCAGATTCGGAGGAGAGCTCTGACCCCGATTATGACCCAGAGGCTTCCCAGGTAGAAACGGACACGGTGTCTTCACCTGAGTCCAGTGAGGGAAACAAACCGGCTTTAGATCCGGTAGATGCTCTGGGGAACTCAATGTTCATTCCGGAACAGTTGAAACATCCACGATCTTCAGAGTGGTCGCCAATTGAACATGTGGCTAAATACATTGAGCAACGTATACGTTTGCCCGTGGATAAAAAGACCAGAAATAACCTGAAGGCTGAGTGCCCGGCCCCAACTTTGGTACATAAATTACATTTAGTACCGGAGTTAGATCCGAAGATAATAGACATACTCCAGGAGTCGAATTGGACTCCAAAGAGGGGAGTTGAGGCCACATTGAAGGTGTGCCACAATAAATTATTCGACCTTCTAGGTCCACTGGCCAAATTGATGGATTCAGTTGAAAGAGCTCTCCTCACGAACGAGAAACCAGACCTGTTTGAATACAGGGGCTGGATACAAAGATTGGTCTGTGTTTTTGGGAATTTGAACACGGCCATTTCAAGCGAGAGGAGACGTTCAATTCTCCTTAAGATTGATTCTAAAGTAGCTTCTCTGGCAACCAACGAGCCAGGCTCCAGCGCTGAAGGCATGGTTTTTGGAGAAGGGATCTTCAAAGAAATGTCTGATTATTCGGGATCTTTCTCGACAGTTGGCAAAGTCAAGGCCAACATAAGGAAAGCTTTCCCGAATAGGGTTTTTGGCAGGGCCGGGAAAAACAAGGGTCGTTTTCCCGGCCGCAATTCATATTCCACCTCAAGAGGTGCTTTCAGATCCTCTTATCAAGAGGCCCCAAAAAACCCCACCTTTTTTACGCAAAGATCCAGACCTTTCCGTCAACGCGGTTACAGGGGATCTAGGAGATCGGGATCCTTTGGTGAGTATACCTTCACTCCAATGTTTTTCCACAGGAGAGGTGGGGGGAAGAACATTAAATTTTTTCAATCAATGGCAAATAATCACAAAGGATTATTCAGACAGTTTGGGGTTTCAGGATAGATTTCATTTCACATCCTGTACAGACTATATCTCCAGGAATAAGGGTTATGCCCGAAAAAGACAGAGCCATCACTTCACTAGAAGTAAAAAATCTTTTAAGAAAGAATGCCATAGAGTAGGTGATACCTCGGAAGGAAATATTTTTAAGCAATATATTTCTGGTAAAAAAGAAAGACGGGGATTCCGTCCTGTAATCAATTTGAAACAATTAAACGAGTACGTTGTCTACAACCATTTCAAAATGGAGGACATTCCATCATTAAAAGGAGTCTTAACTCCACTAGATTGGATGTTCAAAATAGACCTAAAAGATGCATATCTGACGATACCGATAGAGGTTACCAGCAGGGATTTTCTTCTGTTTCATTGGGAGGGCACCCTTTGGAGGTTCAAGTCCCTACCTTTCGGTCTGTCATCCGCCCCTTGGTGTTTCACCAAGGTAATGAGACCTGTAGCAGCGTTTCTGCGCAGCAGGGGAGTACGTCTAGTAATTTACCTAGACGATATTCTCCTCCTGGCGAAGGATCGAACATTATTGACAGTTCACAAAGATTGGACGATCAATCTGTTGTCCAATTTGGGTTTTCTAATAAACTTCAAAAAATCGGTTCTCACACCAACACAGTTAATCGAATTCCTAGGTTTTACCATAAATTCCACAGAGATGTCTCTTTCTTTGCCTTCAACCAAAGTTCGGTTGATCCACAAGGAAATCAGACGTCTCCTGTTGGCACAGGAGTTCCCATTACGATGGTTAGCTCGCCTCCTAGGTCTACTTTCCTCAGCAATACAAGCGGTCTTTCCAGGACCGCTGTATTATCGGGCCCTTCAACGTCTGAAGGCGCGATATCTGAGGAGGGGATGGCTTTATCCAGATTGCATCTCTTTAGACAACGAATCGAAAGAGGAGATGCAATGGTGGCTGAACCATTTGGAATCATGGAATGGCAGGGCCATCATCCATCCAATACCAGAATTAGTCATAGAATCAGACGCCAGCAGATCTGGGTGGGGCGCGCGATGCAGTTCGCTTTCCACAGGGGGCAGATGGGACACTACAGAGGTAGATTGGCACATAAGCTGTTTGGAACTCCTCGCTGGTTTGTTTGCTATTCAAAGTTTCATCAAACATTTACAGGCGAGTTCCATACTTCTCAAAATGGACAATCTGTCCGCAGTGCGTTACATCAACCACTTAGGAGGTCCCAGATCCAAACAGTTGGCAGAGACGGCAAAGACCTTTTGGGGGTTTTGCCTGTCTCACAGTCTAACAGTTCAGGCCCAATACATTCCAGGCCTCCACAATGTAGTGGCGGATTGGAATTCCCGATACCTGATAGATTCCAGCGATTGGAGATTGGATACCGAGGTATTTGCCAAATTGTCATTTATATGGGGTCCTTTTTCTATAGATCTGTTTGCATCGCGCCTCAATACACTACTACCTCAGTATTACAGTTGGAGACCAGATCCCATTGCTTTAGCCACTGATGCTCTGGTTCAGATATGGCCGCTAGGGACGCTTTATGCATTTCCACCATTCGTCCTCATTCTAGCTGTAATAAGACTCGTACAATCGCAATTGGCTACGATAGTCCTCATAACGCCACTGTGGAGGTCCCAACCTTGGTTCCCGCTACTTCTGGAACTGTCTGTGGACGTTCCCAGGTTAATCCAGGTTTGGCCATACACTCTGGGGAACCGGAGGGGACACTTCACAATATCTTGAATCCTCACTCGTTGCGGTTGGTAGCATGAAAAATATCAGGGGTCATTGACCTTCCATCGACATTTCGGAGGCAACTGCCTCGTTGTTGTCAAGTTCCTGGGCCCCATCTACCAGAAGGAGATATAGATCCGCATGGAAGGCTTGGGCCTCTTGGAGTTTGGAACAACGTATTAATCCCGTTTCAGCTTCTTTGAGTAGCTTGTTAAGTTATTTCACTTGTTTATTTGAGGGTGGGAAAGCATATCGCACGATCAATCATTCCAGATCGGCAATATCTGCTTCGCATCAAGGGTTTGACGGGATTCCTGCAGGGAAACATCCGATGGGATGTCGATTATTAGAAACATAGAAAATGTCGTCAGATAAGAACCTTTCGGCCCATCTAGTCGCCCAATTACATGGATACTTGACCTGGATTTATCTTTTGTTTAGGATAGCCTTATGCCTATCCCATGCTTGCTTAAATTCAATTACTGTTTTGGCCTCTACCACTTCAACTGGAAGACTGTTCCATGTATCCACCACCCGCTCAGTAAAATAATGCTTCCTGATGTTACTTTTAAACCTTTGCCCCTCTAATCTAAGACTATGTCCTCTTGTTTTGCAATTTTGTTTCCTTTTAAATATACTCCCTTCCTCTACCTTGTGGATTCCCTTTACGTATTTAAATGTTTCTATCATATCTCCTCTGTCTCGTCTTTTTTCCAAGCTGTACATGTTAAGATCATTAAGCCTTTCCTGGTAACTTTTCTCCTTCAAGCCGTACACCATTTTAGTAGCCCTTCTCTGAACTCTCTCTAAGATGTCTATATCCTTTTGGAGATACGGTCTCCAGTACTGCACACAGTACTCCAAGTGAGGTCTCACCAGTGCTCTGTACAGTGGCATGAGCACTTCCCTTTTCCTACTGCTAATACCTCTCCCTACACAACCAAGCATTCTGCCAGCATTTCCTGCTGCTCTATTACATTGACTACTTACCCTTAGATCCTCTGAAATAATGACCCCTAAATCCCTTTCCTCAGATGTTGAGGTTAGGACTGTATCAAATATTCTATATTCAGCCCTTGGGTTTATTGAAGGGTATACGGTGTAAAAGACCACCTCGTTCTCGTTACTCTAACACCTGGGATGTTAATGTTGTTTTTAGTCTCTTGGAGAGTTGGCCTGATAACAAAGTTTTGTCCATCAAACAAATTTCGGCAAAATTAGCCATTTTATTTTGCTTCGTTTCCTGCAAAAGGGTCTCAGATGTTCGAGCCCTAGATATAACGGGAAGGTGTTTTTCTCCATCGGGAGTGAGATTTGTGATTTCTAACGGGACAAAAACTTCTTTGTCAGAGGTTTTCTATCCAGCTTTTCCTCAGCGTCCTCAACTTTGTATGGTCCGTTGTTTGAAGGAATATGAAAGGGTTACATTCTCTAACAGAGCTGGTGTATCACAACGATTGTTCATATCTTTATGCAAACCATACAAATCAGTATCCTACACCACACTCGCTAGGTGGGTTAAATGGATCATGTCAGAAGCTGGTGTGGACGTCTCCGTGTTTGGAGCTTATTCTTCCCGGAGTGCTTCTGCTTCAGGAGCTTTTTTCCGTGGATGTCGTCTCGAGGACATCTTAAAGACAGCGGACTGGTCCAGGGAATCCACCTTTAGGGAGTGTTATTTTAAACCAGTGTGTCACATGTCGCATTCATTAGTTAATTAAGCTTTGAACTCGCATAATAAGAGCCTCCATGTCTTGTGGGATAATTCCCAGATTCACCTATTATCATGACGGGAATCATAATTATGGTAAAGACACGGAGGCGAGTATTATCCCGCCTAAATGTGGAGAATCGTGTTTCCCACCCTAATATCTGACGTGAATGTTAAGTGTCCAATAGGTTATAGATCATTCGACCATTCGTTAACAAGCTCTGGTGATCACTAATATGTTGTTTTCTCTGACAGCTTAATCATTGGATTGGAATTTATTACAAAGATTTCAACTACATGTTCAAGGTTTCCATGAAGGAATGAAGTTCTTCTTTTGTTTGATTGGTTAAAGAAGAATCGGTAATGTCTCGCATCAGAAAAGAGAAGAGCCAACGGTTGTCAGAGGATTTGAAGAGTTGGACTGTACCATTGTTATACTGGACTGTACCGTTGTTACCTGTTATGAATGTATACTGTTTAAACGTGTTTTTTTCACTCTCTAAATACTTTGTTTTGTATTTGAGAGATTGTTCTTTGCTGCTATCGGCATAAGCAAAGAAAATATAGCATAATACTCGCCTCCGTGTCTTTACTAGAATTATGATTCCCCGTCATGATAATAGGGGAATCTGGGAATCCTCCACCTCCTCCATCTATCAGCAGAAGGAGCGCTGTTGGTTGACAAGGAGTTGGAGGAACTGTACCAGAAAGGGGCTATAGAACAAGCCCCCATAGAACTGGACGGTTTCGTCAGCAATGTGTTTCTAGTCCCGAATAAAGGGGGAGGTCAAAGACCAGTTATAAACTTACGCGACCTCAACTCACATGTTCAATATCTCCACTTCAAGATGGAGGGCTTTCACACATTAAAAGACATTACACCAGGGGTATTGGCTTGCCAAGATAGACCTCAGGGATGCATACCTATCAGTGCCAATGGCCCCATCCTCCAGAGACTTCCTACGATTCAAATGGCGGGAGTCGATGTTGAGATTCGTTTGCCTACCGTTCGGTCTCACATCGGCTCCATGGTGTTTCACAAAACTGTTACGACCAGGAGTGACAATCCTTCGGGAAAGAGGTGTTCGTCTAGTGATTATATCTAGACGATATCCTGTTGATGGCAGAATCCAGGTCGCTTCTCCTCACTCACCTTCAGTGGACATCGGACACACTTCAAAACCTGGGTTTCTTTATCAACACAGAAAAATTACAAATGGTACCTTCCCACTACCTGGAGTTTCTGGGCCTCATGGTCAATTCGAATGCAATGTCTCGGAGTTTAACTCCAATGAAGATGATATTGATTCCCAAGGAAGCTCAGACTCTACTTCGGAAAGATCAGATCACGTTACTCTGTCTAGCCAGGATGATAGGTCTCCTTGCCGCCACTCAATTGGCATTCCCCCAGCTCCATTACACTATCAGGCCCTCCAACGCTTTAAGGCCCGTTTTCTCCGCAACCAAATCCCCTATTCAGCGATGGTGACCCTTTCCAACAATGCCCATATGGATCTAGAGTGGTGGACCCAGAACCTCCAGTTTTGGAACGGGAAACCCCTAATCCCTCCCGACTCCCACCATCATTATGGAATCGGATGCCTGCCACACGGGTTGGGGAGCGAGATGTGGTTCCATGGAAACAGGGTCGTTGGTCGACGGAGAAGTCTCTTTATATCAACTGCCTAGAGCTCCTGGCAGGTCTCTTTGCTGTCCAGTGTTTCACCAAGGATCACCAGAAACTCTCCATCTTCCTCAAGATGGACAACCTATCCGCAGTTCGCAGTATCAATTGCCTAGGAAGCCCGAGATCGGAGTTACTCACAACCGTGGCATCAAAATTCTGGGATCACTGGTTTCCCAACGACTTAACAGTAACAGCTCCGTTCATACCGGGACTCACGAACACCATAGCGGATTGGAATTCCAGGCATACGGACGATTCCGGGGATTGGAGACTGCTCTCGGCAATTTACGACAGACTTGTCTCTCTTTGGGGCCCACTGGACATAGACCTCTTCGCATCCAGACTGAACACTCAGAGACCGAGATTTTACAGTTGGCACCCAGAAGCTCTAGCGACAGACGTTTTTCTCCAACGTTGGCCGAAAGTACGACATTACGCATTTCCCCCATTTGCCATGATACCACGCACAATATTTCATCTACAATCTCAACAAGCCACAATAGTATTGATCACACCACTCTGGAGAGGTCAACCATGGTTCCCCTCCCTGTTAGAACTCGATAGACTTCCCTCGTCTCCTCCCTGCTCATCCAGAGTTACTCCTGAACACGGAAAGGCAGTCACATCCCTTATTTCGGCAGGGTCAATACCGTCTAGTAGCATGGTTAGTTTCGGGGGAATCAATTCTCTCACAGCAATTTCTGTTAGAACTAGAACCTTGCTCATAGAAGGTTGGGCTCCAGGAACATGTTCTTCCTACGGATCAGCCTGGCAAGCTTGGGTTTGCTGGTGCTTGGGACAACAAGTGGATCCCTTTTCGGCACCTGTTACCTCGATTTTAGAATATCTTTCCGATTTGTTTCATGAAGGTAGGGCATATCACTCCACCAATGTAGTTTGATCGGATATCTCGGCCTCACATGTTTTCAAGGGGTACCGGTAGGTCGCCACCAATTAGTTTGTCTATTAAAGGCTATCCGTCTGTTTAGACCTCCCACCGCTCGGTACTCCTCTACGTGGGATGTCTTGGTGATATTACGTTTCATAGAAACTTGGCCAGATAATAAGGATTTGTCCATACGTCAAGTATCAGCAAAACTGGTGATGTTGTTATGCCTATTTTCTTGCAAACGTGTAGGGGACATACGTGCCTTAGATTACCCTTCACGTTCTTTCACCCCTGAGGGAGTGGAGTTTAATGTTTCAAGGCGAATAAAAACGTCTATTGTTTCAGTGTTTTACCCTATCATTTACTGTTATGTCCGGTTCGTTGCCTTCAGGAATATGAGACCCGAACTTTGAGTTTCCGATCTCCAGGTGTATCACCCCTGTTCCTATCATTCAGAAATCCTCATAACCCAGTAACCTCTGCGTCTTTAGCACAATGGATGAAATGGCTCATGGAGTTGGCCGGAATTGATATTTCTCACTTCGGAGCACACTCTACCCGGAGTGCTATGGCTTCCTCAGCAGTCTACTTAGGTTGTCGTATGGAAGATCTAATGCGTGCCGCAGATTGGTCCCGGGAATCCACCCTCCGCAACTACTATCTAAAACCCATTCCAAATTGGTCTACTCCGATTCTAAAAGTGCTTTGAACATGCAAATAGGAGCCGCCGAGTCAATGACTTAAAATTACTAAATTTTCCTATTCCATGACGGAAAGTTAGAATTTTAATAATGACTGGGAGGCGAGTATTTCCCGCCGCATCCCACCCTACTATATGTATTATTGTACTTCACATGACTGTCAATAAAGATTATATATTCTGTTATGTTCTTGCGATTATATTTGTCACAGGTTTTTATCCATGATTACGCAATAAAGACTTTACCCTAGTCACATTGATTCCGTGGTTCTGTTCCGTCCTCGGTTATAAATATCAGTTATGGAACTTTGTTTAATGCCTCGCTCATGTTTCTGCTTTCTTCCAGCCTTCTGAGCGACTTCATTTTCCCATTCGTCTGAATGGAATTCGTTTGGTTTTCATCCTTCGTTTCAAGTGTCTCCTCATCTGAATTTGACCAGTTCCGCAGCCAAGAAAGAGGGATACTTCCGGTTCGCGCTGCCTTATGTAGAGGAAGACCGCAAAGGATTATGGACTAAGGGATAGCATTATATGGACTGGATTATATGTATTTTGTTTTAAAAGTGGTCACTTTTTTATAAGTGTCACTTTTCTTGCAGCTGTTAAATAAATTGTAAGAAAGAGAAGCAAATATGAGCCTCCGAGTCATTATTAAAATTCTAACTTTCCGTCATGGAATAGGAAAATTTTAGTAATTATCCCACAAGACATGGAGGCTCATATTATGCGAGTTCAAAGCCTAGTTAACTAGTGAATGTGACATGTGAGACACTGGTTTAAAATAACACTCCCTAAAGGTGGATTCTCTGGACCAGTCTGCTGTTTTAAGATGTCCTCAAGACGACATCCACGGAAGAAAAACCCCGGAAGCGGATGCACTTCAGGTAAGAATGAGCTCCGAACATGGAGACATCTACACCAGCTCCTGACACGATCCATTTAACCCACCCAGCGAGTGTGGTGGAAGTTACAGAATTGTATGGTTTGCGTATGAATAACCGTTGGGATTGGAGTGACCTGTTAGGGGCAGAAACTCTTCCATATTCTTTAAAACAATTACTGGGTAAAGGACAGGACGCTGTGGCAAAACTGGATAGAAGACCTCTGACAATGAAGTCTTTGTCCTATAGGAAAATTTTACATTTCTCCCCGTGTCGGGTAAAACTTCTTCCCGTTAAGTTTAGGGCTCGAACGTGTGAGACTCTATTGCAGGAAATCAAACAAAATAAAAATGGCCAATTTCACAGAAATCACTTTAATAGACAGAGTTTCATTCTCGGCCACTTATCCATAAAATTAACTAGAATGACATCCCAGATGTTAGAATAACGGGAACGAGGGGTCGTTCACACCGTATACCCTTCAATAACCTACATGTAATGGGGTGCTTCCCGGCAGAAATACCAATAAAACCCTGATGTGAAGCAGATATCGCCGATCTGAGGTTATTAATCGTGTGATACACTTTACCATCCCCAATATATATGTGTGAAGAAACTAAACAAATTACTCAAGGAACTGATATGGGATCAACTTGATGTTCCACACACCAAGAAAACCATGAGTTCCATGCGGTACCATATCTCCTCCTAGTGGAGGGGCCCAGGAACTCTACAAAAAGGAGGCAGATGCATCCGAAATGTTGACTGAAGGCCAGTGACCCCTGATATTACACTTAACATATTAAAAAGTGTAAGACTCAAAGAATTCTGAATTGCTCCCTCCGGACCTCCCAGGGTGGATGATGGGACACGAATTAGCCTGGGAATGTCCACAGATGGTTTTAGGAGGTGCGGGAACCATGGTTGAGACCTCCATAAGGGTGCTATGAGCACTATTGTAGCTAATTGTGCTTGTACTAGTCTTATTAATGTTGAAATGAGAATGAATAGAGGAAAAGCGTCCCTAGCGTCCAGGTCTGGTGGAGCAGAGCAACCGTGGTCAAAGCCATGGGTTCTGGTCTCTAACAGTAGTATTGTGGTAAAAAGAATATTAAGGCGAGAAGCCAACAAATCTATAGAGAAGGGACCCCAGAGGGATGACAAACTGGCAAATACCCTGGTGTCTAATCTCCAATTGCTGGAGTCTATCAGATACCTTGAATTCCAGTCCGCCATTACATTGCTGAACCCTGGAATGAGAGATTGTGAGGCCGGCAAAATCCTCAAAAGATTTTGCTGTCTCTGCCAACTGTTTAGACCTGGGCGACCTATAAGGTTGAAGCAGACAGGTTGTCCATCTTCAGGGTATGGAACTCGCCTGGAAATGTTTGATAAAACTTGAATAGCAAATAATCCTGCAAGGAGTTCTAAACCATTATATACAATCATATCTCTGTGGAAACCCAACTGACAAATGTGGAAAGCGATCCGCAGCGCGCGCCAGCCAGATCTGCTGGCGTCTAACTCTATGACCAATTCTGGAGTTGGATGGATGATGGCTTTGCTGTTCCATGACACTAAATGATTTAGCAACCATTGCATCTCTAATTTTAATACATCGACTCTGAGGCTCCTATTGCTTCTCTTTCTTGCTTTTATTAACATAGCAGCAAGTGGCAACTAGCAAGAACTTTGAAAATATGAAGCATTTATATTGAATAAAGAAAAAAACATAACAGTAATAACAGGTATATGGTATCTTCTAACACCCCTTCCACTCCTTTGGATCTGTCCTCTTTCCTGTTCAGTGCCCATCAAAACCAATCCACGTCCCTCCTACTTCCTCTTTCTTAGCTGCTCGGCGACTAGATAAGTATATATATTATCTCTGCTGTGATATCCCGTTTTTGACTATTGATTTAGGGATATACAGTTGTGTTCAAAATTATTCAACCCCCACTGAATTTGAGTGTTTTGGCCAGTTTGACATTGATTTTGATCATTCAGTCATCTTGCTTACAATTAAATCAAAGAGGCACGTGTAGGTCAGACAAATATAACATAACATTTATAATGAAATAACCACAAATGTCTTTTCTGTGCTCACATCATTATCAGTTTTATTCAACCCCCAAGTGACATTCAATCTTAGTACTTAGTACAACATCCTTTTACAGTTATAACAGCTTTTAAACGTGAAGCATAGCTTGACACAAGTGTCTTGCAGCCATCTATGGGTATCTTTGTCCATTCGTCATGGGCAAAAGCCTCCAGTTCAGTCACATTCTTAGGCTTGCGCACTGCAACTGCTTTCTTTAAGTCCCACCAGAGGTTCTCAATCGGATTTAAGTCCGGGGACTGCGATGGCCACTCCAAAATGTTCCAGCCTTTAATCTGCAACCATGCTCTAGTGGACTTGGAGGTATGCTTGGGATCATTGTCCTGTTGAAAGGTCCAACGTCTCCCAAGCCTCAGGTTTGTGACAGACTGCATCACGTTGTCATCCAATATCTCCTGGTACTGAAGAGAATTCATGGTACCTTGCACACGCTGAAGCTTCCCTGTACCTGCAGAAGCAAAACAGCCCCAAAGCATGATTGACCCCCCGCCATGCTTCACAGTAGGCAAGGTGTTCTTTTCTTCATAGGCCTTGTTCTTCCTCCTCCAAACATAGCGTTGATCCATGGGCCCAAACAGTTCTAATTTTGTTTCATCAGTCCACAGAACACTATCCCAAAACGTCTGTGGTTTGTTCACATGACTTTTGGCATACTGCAGTCGACTCTTCTTATTCTTTGGAGACAGCAAGGGGGTGCGCCTGGGAGTTCTATCATGGAGGCCTTCATTACGCAGTGTGTGCCGTATTGTCTGAGCTGAAACTTCAGTACCCACATCTGACAAATCTTTTCTCAGTTCCTCAGCAGTCACACGGGGACTTTTCTCCACTCTACGCTTCAGGTAGCGCACAGCAGTCGAAGTCAGCATCTTCTTTCTGCCACGACCAGGTAGCGTTTCAACAGTGCCCTTTGCCTTGAATTTGCAAATGATGCTTCCTATGGTCTCTCTTGGTATGTTTAACATCTTTGCAATCTTCTTATAGCCATTGCCCTTCCTGTGAAGAGTAATCACCTCTTCTCTTGTCTTCCTGGACTATTCTCTTGACTTCACCATGTTTGTAACCACACCAGTAAATGTCTAGAAGGAGCTGAGTATCACAGTCATTTTAAAGCTGCCTAATTGCTGCTTATTATGCTTTATTGCTGCTCCGAGACATCCACAGGTGTTTTCAATACCTGATTGAAAACACTTGAATGAACCTCTGTTCTTCAGAGTGGTAGTCTTTAAGGGGTTGAATAATTGTGTCAATGAAGAATTCACAAAAGAAACATTTACTACTGTATTACAAAACCAATTGATGTCATTTTAGTTGCATATGGTTCTTTAAAAAGTCCTTGTAGGATTTCATTCTGAATACAATTACAAATGTCACTAAATTCCCTAAAACCCTTTACAGCATTGGAGGTTGAATAATTTTGAACACAACTGTACATACATATGTGTTTCTACTGTTCTTTATTTATATTTTGTTTAGGTTCTAGCGAGCCCCCGGCTTTAACCGCAGCGTTCGCGTTTTTTCTCCAAGTTTCCCTTTTAATCCCCTGGTGACCGCGGTGTAACCCCGTCTGCCTGCCTCTCTGAGACGCCACGCGCTCGCTGGCAGGTGGGCGCGGGTGCCCCGATAGGTCTGCACACGCAGGGGAAATTCCGGACATTCTCCCGGCTTCATCCAGCGCCATGCCTCGCGGAAAGACCCCGCAACGTGCCGCCTCCCCGGCAGAGATCTCAGCACAGTCCTCCGATGAGAGTGTGGGTGAGCAATCCCAACCTCCCGTGCTTGTGCAGGCACAGATGGCTCCTTCCCAGCCTCCCACCTTAGACCCTTACATGCAGGCGTCCATTGACTCTGCTGTTTTTAAAGCGGTTTCAGTTTTATCTGCAGATTTTACCCGCTCATTAAAAGATATTATGGCAGAAAATCGCCACCTTGACAACCTCCTGCCACTGGCGGATTATGACATGGGCAATGGGCAATACACTCACCGCGGTGAGGCCCCCCGAGATCCCCCTGGCCACCACGGGGAAACAGTCTGTGAAAAAAGCACGGCACTTGACTGGAGGGGCTGGCATCCCCGCAACACTGTCGGGACACGTGCACCCATCCCCCATTACTGCACCCCGTAAACGGGCTCCTGCACACACAACATTATCTCACTCCAAGAGATTTAATTTACCTTCTGTCTCCAACCCTGACACCGCTATTGTCCCTGCCCCGCTTCAGGACTCTATCCCTGATTCGGAGGAGGATGACACTAGCGATGTCATAGACGTTTATGCCTCGGATGAGGAGTTTACTGAAGACACCGTAGAGGTTGATACAGCAGCCTGCCCGGGCATTATCTATGACCCTTTGGGGAACCCCCTTTTCTGCCCAGAAGACCTGTCCCATCCACGGTCCGCAGATTGGTCCCCATTACCCCACGTTGAGAAGTGGGTTGATGCGCAGGTGCGAAAAGCCCTGGATAAAAATACACGAAACCGCATGAAAGCGGAATGCCCTCGCCCCACCACGAGTGGTAAAACGTGCTTAACTCCCGAAGTGGATAAGGCGTTCGTGGATTTTGTCACCCCTAAAGGCTGGACTCCCAGCAAGGGCATAGACCATGCCTTTAAGGTGTGCCAAGACAAACTACTGGACACTATGGGTCCTCTGATAAAGTTGCTGGATACAGCAGAGCGAGCCAAACTTTCCGGTGAACCCCTGGACCCGATTCAGATAACTAACTGGACCCGATTCAGATAACTAACTGGACCCAACGCTCTCTAAGTTTTTTGGGTAATGCCAACACGGCCTTAGCTTCTGAAAGGCCTAAATGTATCTTACTTAAAATGGATCGCCAATTAGCTGGTGTGGCGGATAACGAATTGGGCGCTGCGGCCAATGGTGCTTTGTTTGGGAAGACTTTCCTGAGAGATATGAATGAATATTCCGGGGCCTTCAATACCATGGAACGAGTGTTCAATTCATTTAAGAAAGTGTTCTCCGGGGTTTTTCCACGGGCCGGCGGATATCGGGGCCGAACTACCGGCCGTGCAAAACCCTTCGCTTCAGGTCCCGCAGGAGGCAATCCCTCCACTGCAACGGCTCCCGCGCTGTCCCCTTTCTTCCCTTCCCGATCCCGACCTTGGAGGGGCAGAGGATTCCGGGGTTCCAGAGGCGGTCATTCTTCCTCAACCTTCAGGCATGCAGGTACTTTTAAACCTTCTTCATCTGTCTACGACCAAAGTAGGAGGTCGTTTAAAATTGTTTCACACAGCATGGTGTCACATTACGTCGGTCGGACCCTTGGGTCCTCAATACTGTTCTAGGTTTTGTTCTGGAGTTCTCTTCTCCCCCGCTCCAACTGCAGATTCCTCTCCCCTTTTCAGGGGACGGTCAGACGCTGGTGGAGCGGGAGATTACAGAATTATACCAAAAAGGAGCCATAGAACGGGCCCCGCGGGGACCCTCGGGCTTCCTGAGCAACCTGTTCTTGGTCCCCAAGAAGGGCGGAGGTGTTCGTCCAGTTATCAACCTCAAGGAGTTGAATGGGTCAGTGATCTATCGTCATTTCCAGATGGAGGGCATGCACATGCTCAAAGATATATTGAGACCCCGCGATTGGTTGGCAAAAGTGGATCTCAAGGATGCATACCTGACCATCCCTATTGCCAAGGAATCACGGGATTTCCTTCAGTTCCGTTGGGGTCCCGACCTATGGCGGTTCCGTTGCCTGCCGTTCGGCCTCTCTTCGGCTCCTTGGTGCTTTACCAAGATGCTGAAACCGGTCGTAGCATGGCTACGCGCCAAAGGGGTTCCGTCTCATTATATATTTGGATGACGTGTCGCTGATGGCAGCCTCGGAGAATCCGCTACGCCTCCACGTATATTGGACGGTCAGTCTTTTCCAGTCTCTGGTATTTCTGGTGAATCAAGAAAAATCAATCCTCTCTCTATCTCAAACCCTGGAATTTCTGGGATTCGGGTTGAACAGTGTCATGATGTCTCTCACTGTCCCTCTACCCAAGTGCCGATCTATCTTGCGCGAAGTTCGGTCCCTTTTGGAGGCTCACACCCCATCCTTACGAGACCTAGCTCGCGTGATCGGTCTTCTATCGGCCACACGGCTAGCTGTCAAACCAGCCCCGTTACATTATCGGGCCCTCCAACGCCTGAAGGCCCTTTTTCTCCCCTATTCCGCTCCGATCTCTCTCTCGGGAGAGGCCAGACTGGACTTGGAATGGTGGATCGCTCCCCTCCACTCCTGCAACGGCAGGCCTATCCTGGTGCCACCCCCGACTCAGACGCTTGTGGGTCAGGCTGGGGTGCTTACTGCGACCCGTGTCGCTGGTCTGTGCAGGAGCGTCAACTGCACATGAACGGTCTGGAGCTCTTGGCAGGACTTTTTGCACTTCAGAGTTTCCTCAAAGATTGCGTTCATCGTTCAGTCCTCCTCCGGATGGACAATTTCCCAGCAGTTCGATATATCAACTCGCTGGGCGGCCCTCGCTCCCTCCTTCTGACAACAATGGCTTCCCACCTCTGGGAGTGGTGTTTTCAGACCGGGATCGAGGTCCAAGCACAGTTCATTCCAGGAATCTCGAACCAATCCGCGGATTGGAAATCGAGACATACAAGAGGACTCCGGGGATTGGCGTCTGAGCTCGGCAGCTTTCTCCGACGTGACATCCCTTTGGGGACCATTTCACCCGGATCTTTTTGCCAGCCGGCTCAACGCCCATCTTCCGATCTTCTTCAGTTGGCGGCCAGACCCACTGGCAGAGGCAACGGACGCTTTCCTTCAGGATTGGTCCGGGGCTTGCCAGTACGCCTTCCAGCCATTTCAACTGATAGCTCGCACACTGCGTCAGGTCAGGACGCAACAGGCCCAGATTGTGATCATCACCCCCTTTTGGCAGAACCAACCTTGGTTTCCGGTACTATTGGATCTCCTCATGGATGTTCCCCGTTTTCTCCCGACTCTCCCGGATCTCCTGAGAGACGCCTCCGGGCAACCTCACCCTCTCCTGTCACCAGGATCCAGTTGGGGATCAAGATCCCTTCCAGGCCCCTTTGAGCTTTGTTTTGGATTTCCTTACGGAGATCTTCGAGCAAGGCAAAGCTTATCGCACACTTAATGTGTATAGATCAGCTTTATCAGCTTTCCACGTTGGTTTTCAGGGGACACATTTGGGCAAACATCCGTTGGTGTGTCGTCTTCTTAAGGGTATCAGATCTGACCGTCCTCCGTTGCCTAGATATACGACAACTTGGGACGTGCATATCCTCCTTGATTTTTTGGAACAATGGCCCTCTAACAAGGATTTAACCCTACGTCAGCTTTCGGCTAAATTATTGGCCCTTGTTTGCATGATTTCTTGCAAACGAGGTGGCTGATGTCAGGGCGTTAGACTTCAAAGCTCGTTCTTTCATACCAGAAGGCGTGCGCTTTGACATCTCCCGCCGTACTAAAACGTCCATTTCGTCTGCCTTTTACCCGGCCTTCCCATCGCGCCCGGCTTTATGCCCGGTCCTTTGTCTTCAGGAATACGAATCTCGTACTGCCGCCCTCCGGGGCACGGAGGTTTCACCTCTCTTTATTTCATTCAAATCTCCCTTTGCTTCGGTAGGTACAACTACGCTTGCGCGCTGGCTTCGCTGGCTCTTAGTATTAGCGGGTGTAGATACCTCAATTTTTGGAGCTCATTCGGTTCGTAGCGCTGTTGCTTCTTCCGCTGAGTCGGCAGGTTGTCGGTTGGAGGACTTATTGCGATCAGCTGACTGGTCCAGAGAGTCCACCTTCCGTTCATTTTATTTCAAACCTGTTGTTCATTGGTCATCCGCAGTTGTGGGTTAGCTTTGAACAAGCAATAGGAGCCTCAGAGTCGATGTATTAAAATTATAGAATTTAGCTAAGTATGACGATAAGTTAGAATTTTAATAATAAGACTCTGAGGCGAGTATTGCCCACCTCTCCCGCCGCTATTGTGGTTTTGGTTATTTCCTGGGTCTGCGGATCCAATATCTTCACTCTCATAACGGATTTCCTGGTTCCTGGTGGTTTGCCCTTTGGGTTCCCTATATACCTACACTGATCACCTCGTACAGCAAAGAAAGAGGAAGTAGGAGGGACGTGGATTGGTTTTGATGGGCACTGAACAGGAAAGAGGACAGATCCAAAGGAGTGGAAGTGGTGTTAGAAGATACCATATACCTGTTATTACTGTTATGTTTTTCTCTTTATTCAATATAAATGCTTCATATTTTCAAAGTTCTTGCTAGTTGCCACTTGCTGCTATGTTAATAAAAGCAAGAAAGAGAAGCAATACTCGCCTCAGAGTCTTATTATTAAAATTCTAACTTATCGTCATACTTAGCTAAATTCTATAATTTTGACTCGTCGTCCAGAGAGATGCAATCTGGATAAAGCCATCCCCTCTGCAGAAATCGTGCTTTCAGACGTGGAAGAGCTCGACAATAAAGCGGTCCTGAAAAGACCACTTGTATTGCTGCGGAGAGTAGGCCCAGGAGGTGAGCTATCCATCTCAGAATTCTTCTGCAGATAGAAGACATCTGATTTCTCTGTGAATCGGCCGAACTTTAGCTGAAGGCAGAGAAAGAGACATCTCCATCGTAGTTACGGTGACGCCTAGAAATTCAGTAGACTGTGTCGGTGTAAGGACTGATATTTTGTAGTTTATCGGGATTGTCAGATAAACGTCTTTCAAATTTATTTTGACCATCCAATCTGGCGGAGATAAAACTCCTTTTAATGATGGAATGTCTTCCATTTTGAAATGATTGTACACAACGTACTCGTTTAGGTGTTTTAAATTGATACTGGGCAGAATTCTCCATCTTTCTTTTTACTAGGAATATATTGTTTAGGAATATCTCCTCGTGAGGTGTCACCTCTTCTACCGCGTTTTTCTTGAAGAAAATTTTTACTTGTAGTGAAGTAACGACTTGGCGTTGGGACCAGACTCATTATTATCATCATTTATATAGCGCCAACAGTTTATTATGCGCTAAGGTCGCCACTTTAGGGGGGATCCTGAGGAGAATTGAGCGTCTCCTTTTCGCTTGATAAAGCTGTGTTATGTTACCAAAAACACAGACTAATCTCTGTACTCGGCCCCTGTGTTCAAACAGGACTGGTTTTCATTAGTGAGGAAAAACCTCAATCGAATCAATTAATTTCTGCCAATGGACCTATAAAATCAAACAATTTATCATGACACCCCTTAAGGTGGCCTCTACTCCCCTTTTTCGGGACCAATTTGACTGGTTAAGGATGTGAATAATTTCGGGATCTAACTCGGGGTTACATTAAGCTTATGTGACAAAGTTGGGGCTGGACACTCAGCCCTCAAATTACTTCTGGTTTGTTTATCCATTGACATACGGATATGCTGCTCTATATAACCAGCCACATGCTCTATGTGTGTCCATTCCACTGACCGGGGATGTTTTAATTGCTCTGGTACAAACATTGAATTTCTTACAGCATCTACCGGATCAATAAGCGGTTTTTAGAATCAGTGGAATCAGGTGAGGAAACTGAATGTGAGGCCTCAGGAGAGGAGACCGGATCGTACTCCGGGTCAGAGGAATTCACCTCAGAATCTGACATTGCTTCCTCTCTAGAATGTTCTGAGGAGCTGCCGGTATCTTTGCGCCTCTAGCGCGCTTCCACTTTCTTTGTCAGCCGGAGTTAACTGGCTCCTTTTTTCGTCACAGTGATGTGCTGTGGAAATTCATTACAAGTACGGGTAGACGTAGGTTTTATGAGGGATATTTTTTGGGAGTTGCTCTTCTCCCTCATTGAAGTCTCAGGGACCTCATTATCCTGTCAGGAATCACTAGATAAAAATCTATCTGAAGTTGGGGAAATTATAAATGAACGTCTGGCTGAGAGATTCTCTAGACATTTTAACCATATTATACTCCAAGTATGAGGGGAAAAACCGACAGAGCCACAACAAGGGCATCTGCCGGGTTTTTTACAGGGGCACCTGGGGCAACAGGCAGGTTTGGGCTTGCCAAAAACCGCTTATTTATTTTATTCATTTTTATTACTTATTTTACTTATTTATTTTTTCCTTCATCGGGAAACTTGCTGTTAACTGCCTGAGACGTACCGCGCATGCGCGAGCCGACGAGCGTTACGACACCAATTGCACGAAGCCACGCCTCTGCCCTATGACTGAGTTGCAGGGGAGTCGCCAAAACCCGGCAATAACTGCCGGAGAGACAGACTCGTCTCACCGGAGGAAATACAAGACGGGGAAACTAAAAAAATAACATAATTTTTAAAACTATCTGCCCGAAATAACCCAGAGAACAAGTTCCCTCACTAAATAAATGACAAACCATATGGAATATAAGTGTAATGAAATAAATCACCCAACATTGCAAATGTAAAATACATTATACTGCAAGCAATTTTAATACTCAAGATGAGTATTAGCAGCAAATTATCTCGGCGAGGAGCCAAGGGTTACCAGGGAATTTATGGAGCGGTCTACTGGACGATTGGACAGCAGGGAGCTGGACTGTACCATTACCTGCTATTGTTATATGTATTGTTAAACTGTATTTTTCTCTCTAAATACTTTTGTTGTTGTAGTTAAGTAAAGAAAAGATAGCATAATATGAGCCTCAGTGTCTTGTGGGATAATTAGAAAGAGTCCGTTACCGGTAGTGAAAGGCAGGGGTTCGAACAGAATATATTGGGAGACACACTGAGATGTATATACATTGGGGGGCTCCCACACACAGGAAGCTTTACACAACTTTAATGAGCTGATCTCATTGAAACTGCTTCAATAAAGTGCAATAATTACTAAATTTTCCTATTAACAACGGAAAGTTAGAATTTTAATAAAATTACATCACGAGGCTGTCTTTTTAGGATTTGGGGGTGACATGCTGCGCTCCTCACGGTGGGACATGAGCTATGGATCAAGCTTTATTTAATGAATGATGACCTTGTTACAAACTAATCTCGAATCGGACGGAATTACATTTTCCGATTACCATAAACGAAAGTTATAATTTTAGTAATGACTCGGAGGCGAGGATTTGTTTCTCTTTCTTGTTCAGTTTTTCTCTTGCTGCTGTGAGTAAAATACAAGTGAAGAAAAATCTAACTTAACTTCCACTTAACACCTTCCCTCCCTCCAGTCCCATAACCCCTTGCGGTCCATGACCAAGTGAACTCGGAAACGCGTCTTCTTTCTGGCTGTGATAAACAGGAAATGGCATCGGATAAATCTAATGGGAAATCAAACCGGTACGAAGAGGTTCATTGTGACGTAGATGAGCAATCAGGACAGAAAGACTGAGGACGTAGAGGACCAGTCGGGAAACTGAAACAAAGCAGAAACACGGAGCAGGGATTCCCAGATTCCCCTATTATCATGACGGGGAATCATAATTGGCATAATACTCGCCTCCGTGTCTTTATTATATCTTTTCTTTACTTAAGCCGATAGCAGCAAAGAAAATCTCTCAAATACAACAACAAAAGTATTTAGAAAAATACAGTTTAACAATACATATAACAATAGCGGGTAATGGTACAGTCCAGCTCCCTGCTGCCCAATCGTCTGGTAGACCACTCCATAAATTCCCTGGTAACCCTTGGCTCCGCCTCTTTTCTTGATGCAAGACGGGTCAACATCTTCCTCAACGGTGGGACATGAGCTATGGATCAAGCTTTATTTAATGAACGATGACCTTGTTACAAACTAATCTCGAATCGGACGGAATTACATTTTCCGATTACCATAACCGAAAGTTATAATTTTAGTAATGACTCGGTGGCAAGTATTTGTTTCTCTTTCTTGTATTTTACTCACAGCAGCAAGAGGAAAACTGAACAGGTGAAGAATCTAACTTAACTTCCCCTTAACACCTTCCCTCCCTCCAGTCCATAACTCCTTGCGGTCCATGACCATATATGGAAGTGAATTCGGAAACACGTCTTCTAAAAACTCAGAGGCGAGTATTTGCTTCTCTTTCTTGTATTTAAATCACAGCAGCAAGAGAAAAACTGAACAAGGTAAACGGTCTAGCATAGCTTCCTCTTAACCCCTCCTCCAGTCCATAATCCCCTGCAGCTCCAGTCCATATATGGAAGTGAACCCGGAAATGCGTCCTCTTTCTGGCTGCGAAAACAGGAAAACGACCTCGTGTAAATCAACAGGTAATCAACAGGAATGAAGAGGTTCGAGACGACGTAGAAGCGTCTGCAACCTGGACATGAAGACGTATGATGTAGAGGACCAATCAGAAAGCTGAAAAAACAGAGGAAAACACTGACCAGGGATTAGAGTTCCATTACTGGCAGTCAAACAACCAGAGTTGGAACCTAATACACGAGACACATCCAGTAGATGAGATAATCTTTATTGAAGCAGAGATGAAAACATCCGTAACAATACGTGGAATAAAGACAGTATAAACATCTTTTGTGTAGAACATTTTATTGAAAGTTTAATATGAACAAACATAGCAATACAATATTATAATGGGAGGGAGATGAGGGAAATACTCCCCTCCGAGTCATTATTAAAATTCGAACTTTCCGTTATGTTAATAGGAAAATTTAGTAATTTCAATACATGTACTCGGAGGCTCCTATTTGCTAGGATAAAGTTCTTCCAGAATCGGGGTAGACCAATGTGTAAGAGGCTTTAGATAAAACGTACGTAAGGTAGATTCCTGCGACCAATCTGCAGCCCGCATCAAATCCTGCAAACGACAACCCAAAGAAACAGCGGATGAAGCCATTGCCCTCCTAGCCGAATGTGCTCCAAAGCCACCGCCGACATAATCCAGGGCATCCAACGGGCCAGGGAAGTCGAGGATACCGGATTATGAGGGGTTTTAAATTATAAAAACAGAGGGGAAACACCAAGAGGGCGAAACTGTCTCGTACGACTTTTGTATAAACAGATGATCCATAAGGAACGGATAAAATACTGATTTAATAGACGTTTTTGTGCAGCGAGTAACATCAAACGTGACCCCGTAGGGATCGAAGGAATGTGAAGGAAAATCTAAATTTCGAACATCGCCTACCAGTTTACAGGAAAGACAAAACAGCGCTGACAATTGCCGAAGGGATAGGGCATCATTAGGAGGCCAATCTGACAAAAAAAACGGAGAATCACTGACACATCCCAGGTGGAAGTATAACGAGGAACCGGAGAGCGTGATAATCGAATGGCCCGTAACAATCGACATACTAATGGTGACGACCTATCGGGGCCCCTTGGGAACCTACATGGGAAGCAGAGATGGCTGACCTGGCCACATTAATAGTTCGATAGGCCCAGCCCTCGTGAAACAAATCAGTGAGGAAATCTAACAGGAAATTCATAGGGGCCGAAAAGGGATCCAACTGCCTTTCCATACTCCAGCTGAACCAGCCTCGCCATGCTGAACTGTTTGAGGAACGGGTACCTGGAGCCCAGGCCTCCAAGAGTAGGGATCGAGTGCTTTTCGAAATGCCAGGGACAGGGCCAAGTCCCCTGAGACCAACCACGCCACCAAACATCAATGACCCAAATGGAACAACGGATGGGGTTGCCCCTCCGGGTCCAACAAGTCCGGTCGGACCGGGAGGAGTCGTGGGAAATCGATTGACAACTCCAGGAGGGACGGGAACCACGGTTGCCCTTTCCACAGGGGCGTTATTAATACCACTGTGGTAGTTGGGACCGAATTAATGACAGTGTTTGTGCCGCCATGGAGAATGGGGGAAACGCGTACTGACGCACACCGGTCCAGTTCTGTAGGAAGGCGTCCGTCACCAATGACTCCGGGTCCAGACACCAACAGAAGAAACATGGTCAGTGAGTGTTTAGCCTGGAGGCAAATAGATCCACGTCCAAGGGTCCCCAAAGAGCGGCAAGCGCTGTAAGCACTGAGGATTGCAGCCTCCAGTCTCCGGAATCCTCAGTGTGTCTGGAATTCCAGTCGGCTACGAGGTTCGTCATGCCTGGAATGAATTGAGCCAATATCGTCAGGTTGTTGGTGAAGCAATGAGACCAAAACCTTCTTGCCATCATCGACAGAGGTTCTGACCTCGGGCTTCCCAGGCAGTTGATGCTTCGAACCGCCAATGAATTGTCCAGTTTGAGAAGGATGGAACAGTTCTGTTGGTCTTTTGTAAAACACTGTATTGCGAACAGGCCTGCTAGAAGTTCTAGGCAGTTTATGCGGAGTGATATCTCTGATTCGGACCACCGGCCTCACGTTTCCAAAGGACCGCATCGGGCTCCCAAACCGGTTCGGCATGCATCCGACTCCATTATTATTGTGGGTGTTGGAGGTACCCGAGGTCTCCCGTTCCAAAACTGGAGGTTCTTGGTCCACCGAGTGTTACTGGGGACGAATAAGGTAAACCCTCGCGGAGGACATGGGCCTTCAGGCGTTGGAGGACCCGATAGTATAGTGGAGCTGGAGGTACAGCTAAGCAAGTGGCGGAAAGGTGTCCGATCACCCGGGCCAGGCAGTGAAGTGTGATCTAGTCTTTTCGGAGAATAATCCCTGCTTCTTTTGGAATGGAAACGAACTTCTGATGAGGAAGAGTGAGAGACATTAGATTGGAGTCTATCTCCAGTCCGATGCACTCCAAACGTTGTGAAGGTGTCGTGTGAGATTTCTCCACGTTGATGAAAAAACCAAGGTTTTGTAACGTGTCCACCGTAGGTGGATTAGAAGGGTCTGTTTGGAATCTGCCATCGCCAGGATATCTTAAAGATAGATGACCAGATGAACCCCACGTTCTCGAAGGGATGGAATCACCGGTTTCAGGAGTTTCGTTAAGGCCCAAGGGGCTGAGGACAGTCCGAAGGGGAGGCACGAAAACCTCCACATCGCTCCCTTCCATCTGAAGCATCGCTCCCTTCCACATCACTCCCTTTCATCTTACCTGGAGGGTGTCTGCCTTGAAATGGGGTTCTGGATCCTCAGAAACCATGGGCGCACCATGGGCGGGTTCGTGAGGGGATAAAGCCAGAGAGTTGATACTCTGTTGGTTGTTGTGGTGCGGGCTAGGAGCGGGCCTGGAGGTGGCCCTATGGCAGCTGGCAGGGCGCCCCCTGTATCAACCGGCCCTGCCAAAAACCCGGCCACGGAAGACTCTTTTTAGTGACACAGACACTTTGTCCATGGCGTTAAAGGTATTGACATAAGCTCCCATGCTTTTAACATATGCCTCCCCGAATAGAAAACCCTGGGCTGCACTACCCAGGTCAGTGTCCGCTATAGCGGTGAGTTGATTGTCCACTTTCAGTAGAATGGATTTGCGCCATTCGGCGGCTATGTCGGCGTTGGCATTGCCGAAAAAAGTCAAAGCTCTTTGAACCCATTCACGGACAAGGGTTGGGGAGAGGGTAGATCCACTAAGTTTAGCCTCTTCTGCTAAATTAAATAATTTAATAAGGGGCCCCACCACATCTAGCGTTTTGTCCTCACATGTACAAAAGGCATGGTCCAGACCAGTTTTTGTTGACCAACCATGGTTGATAATCTATTTTATTATAGATGGATCAACCTCTGAGGTTGAGGCATGTCTTGCCCGCTGTAGTAGGGCGTGGGCTTTCTGCCCGCATATTTTGTCTGGTTGCCTTATCTAGAGGCTTTCTTAAATTGGCATCCACCCATCTTTCAACGTGTGGTAGGGGGTACCAAGCAGTGGATTGTGGATGAGGTCCTCTGCATAGAATAGAGGGTCCCCTTGAGAGTCATAAATAAAGTTACCCTCTTTGTAATATTGGGGTTCCTCAGGATCCTCACAATCAAATATGTTATCCTCTGGGTAGAGGTCAATATCATCCTCCGGGAGGTCATCATAATCATCATTACGTGGGGTGGCTAACACGACCTCTTTCCCGGTGGTTTCCTCATAAGGAACCAAATCATAACCGGGTTTTATACGTTTTGGGGTGACCGCCAAATGCGCCTGCGGTCTTGGGCTCGCTTCCGAGACGATGCCTCGGCATCATATATAGGCAGTGCTGCGGGGTTGCCAGCTCCTCTGTCAATAGGTTTGGTTTTTTGCATTGCCTTTTTCCTTGGGTCATAGGAAGAATGGGTTTTTGAATCAGTGTCCAGTTCTCACTGTTGCTTCTTGACCCGTGTATAGGATTCTCAAGAGACCGATAAGATGGTCTGGTACTCACATCTGTTTAAGAACTTGACACAGTTTGTTGTGATCCACACAATCTGAACTCGCTACAATTCACCAAAGCAAGAAAACCAATTAAATGTCAACGAGCTGGTGATTTAATGAACAGCCCAAAAAAAAAAAATAGACTGTGAAAGACATTCAGGGGGTGAACGATGTGTCTGTACCTCCTAGGGATTTAACCACTTGAGCACCACAGACACGCTTGAAGCATCTTTGGGTTTTCACTGCGCAGGACGCTCCGGCTTGGTGCCAATCTGGGACTTCAATCGCAGCGGGCTGACGTCTTAGACCCCCTCCCCCATGATTCTTATGAGCAATGCCGAGAGGGAAATCCCATCACAGGAGATGAAGTGGTTCTTCAGAAGCCGATGTCTCACAGGATACTAAGCGGCATTTTCAAGGATCACAAACATTACAACATCGTTTAGAAAGAAACAAAAATAAAAAAATCCTTTATTTTTCTTTTAAAGAAATCTCTTTATACACTTTTCATTCTTTAGGCTGGTGTCAGACGAGCGTAGTGTTCACGTCCGTGATTGCACCTAAAAGTACGTCCGTGATAGCATGACAGAAAGCCCATCGGAGCCCGACACACGAAGTACGTCCGCACTGAACTGCGGACGCACAACAGCCGCAGCCCACGGACGCAAGGCAGGCAAGAACGTACGACCCCTAGAACGGCCGCACAAAGTGCACTGCGTCTGCAACGTCCGCATAGCTTTGTGTGTGAGTGATGGAACATGGTCAGACGGACTGCATTTATACGTCCGGCATTTATACGTCCAGCGTTTATACGTCCAGCATTTATACATCCAACATTAATACGTCCGGCATTTATACGTCCAGCATTTATACATCCAACATTAATACGCCCAGCATTTGTACGTCCAGCATTTATACGTCCAGCGTTTATACGTCCAGCATTTATACATCCAACATTAATACGTCCGGCATTTATACGTCCAGCATTTATACATCCAACATTAATACGTCCGGCATTTATACGTCCGGCATTTATACGTCCGGCATTTATACGTCCAACATTTATACGTCCGGCATTTATACGTCCGGCATTTATACGTCCGGCATTTATACGTCCGGCATTTATACGTCCAACATTAATACGTCCGGCATTTATACGTCCGGCATTTATACGTCCAACATTTATACGTCCGGCATTTATACGTCCAACATTTATACCTCCGGCATTTATACGTCCGGCATTTATACGTCCAACATTTATACCTCCGGCATTTATACGTCCAGCATTTTTCACGGACAAAATGGTTTTGCTTTTTATTTTATTTTCTCTCCTACATCTGTCAAAATATACTTCAGTGAATAAAGGACTCTGTGGCCACTACTGCGTCTTCTGTACTGACGTACGTCCGTAGAAATCACGCTCATCTGACCCTAGCCTTAGACTGGCGACACACTAGCAAACATTTTGCGTCCGTCTGACCGTACTGTTTGCCGTCAGTCGTAGCTTTATAAAGGAGCCCATTAAACACACCACACGCAGCACCTGCGCACTTGTTCACGGACGGGCAAAGCATAAAGCCACGGACGCAAAAATAACATCGACATGAAAAAGCTAAACGGACGCAGAAACAACGCTGCCATGTATTTTCCCAGGGTGTGGAGACGTCAGACGTTACGGACGCACTTTATTCAGTACTCACAATATCTCCCGTGAAACACGGAAGTGATAACTGCGCTCGTCTGACCCCAGCCTAACTCTGTTTCTCTTTCCAGGGCGATGGGTTTAAGGCCCCCGGCACACGAGCGTATTTATGGCTCAAATTCCCTGCATCCGTGGGTTTTTGACGGGGGAAGGCCATCCACCGGACGTGAAAAAGCCCTCCCCGTCAAAAAGCTAAACGGACGCTGAAAAGGATACAAAGTGCGATTCTCCATAGGAGGAGCCGAGTGCAGAGAGTGGAAGGAACGTCCACTTTTACAGACGTTCCTTCCTCTGCTCGTGTGCCGCAAGCCTAATACGTATTGTTTATGTACCCCATAATCTTCCTTACACACCACACAGTCAATGGAACCGGCTGGATGGAGCAGAGGTAACATCACGGCTCCGTGACAGTGGAGACACAGGTTAGAATCCCAGCCAGAGCTCCTCTCCAGTAAGTGTCTCACTTAACGGTACAGACTCGCCACCCAGGACATACTGAAAAGAGAGAAATCTCAATGTATCCTTCCTGGTAAAAATACTTTCTAAACAAAAAAAAATGTTGTCGTTGGAAAAGTCAGATCCTTCAAACGATACAAAACATCACCATATACTCAGTCTATAAACAAAAAAAATGAACTTTTGTATTTAAATGTATTTTCTGGATATATAGTTACAGTGTGTACGTCTGCTTTTACTTGTGAACAATGCCACTGCAATAATTAACCCAAGTCAGTACAGCGGGGGGGGGGGGGTCCTTCTGACCCATTTGTCTCCATTTATTGCATTATACAGGGCCATGTGAAGTGTCTTGTGCAGGTTAGGGTCTGGCTGTTCCAATGATGCTAAACATGACCACGGAAAATCAAAACAAATCTATTAGAACTTAATTCAGGGCTTGAAAAATCCCAGGTGCCAGGTCACCATGGCGACTAGATATTGCTTCCTGGCGCCTGGGCTTTTGTTAGTCCATTCACTGTCAGCAGTAGAAATTTCAATCGCCTGTGCTGACGCCCCAGACATGCAGTCCCATACATAGTCTGCTCGGCGAGGCTCAGATGCTTGCTGTTGCCGATTGCCCCACTCCTCTTTTCTCCCTGCATTTTCTGCTGGCCGTACATGTTGATTGGGGGGGCAGCTTCCCCCACTGCTCCTCCCCAGACATAACATAGGGAGACATGGTCATTCTGTTCCCTGCTACCCCCAAAACTTCTCTGTCCCCCAACAGCTCCTCACCCTAACTCCCAGCAGCTGCATCCTGCCAGCCCCAGTGATGAGAGATGCTGGATCAGTGTGCCCACAGGGAGGGAGGGTCCGTGCTGCCTGTTTTTTTGCAGCCAGAAGGCACAGGGGTCCTTTGGACTGCTCTGTCCCCGTCCATCACAGGTGATTGATCGAGAGGTCATTGGAAAGGACAGTGTCTGACCTTTCCAATGATGCACTGAATATGCTCATGTTGGACAATATTAAAAAATATAATTCGCTCTTTTCAAAGTGCATAGATGGCTCAGCATTGAAGGGGTTAATGGTCAGGCCATATATCACATTGTGTATTACTTTTCTTTTCCCCTGTTTAATTTTTTTTTTGTATTCAAAATTTTTTATTGCAACAAAGTCAATGATACAACAGACACAAAAATAGTGCAATAAATCGCAGATAATAATGGTATAACCAAATTAACAGAACCTCGTAGGATCATGAACAAAATAACTTGACTATAAATGGCAAGTGCGAAGTGTCACTGAGCAAGAGTGGCGGGAGGGAGAGAGAAAAAAGGGGAGGGGAGAAGAGTAATAACAATAAGAGGAGCACCTGAAGCGGACACTAAAGTCCGTCCTCGGATGCCAGTCTCTGGTCTAATTCAGTGGAGAAATCAGTTAAGATATATGCGTGCATAAAGAAATCACACAGACAATGAAAGAAGTCTATGTAGCTTCTCTGGTCAAAGCCAATGATTCCTCTGAATCTGTTTAATAGGTTTGGTATATTTTATAGCACAATTATACGTAAGCAGATGGGAGGCAACTTAACAGTTTGATTGACTTCAGTATAAAATTGCGGACATAGTTTATTTATTAATTAAATGAAAATCAAATATCAGCTATTTCAAAGGTCAAAGTATCATTTCGACATCTGCAAAATCAGCAATGTTCTTCTACATCCTGGGCGACCTTGTGATGTCTGGAACATGTTCTGGAAGATGTTCGGTCACAGGATGCAAAATACATGCATACATACAATGCATTGTCCTTCTTCCTACTTGTGGTTTTTGTGTTTTGCAGGGCCACCTGCTTGTGGTTCATTATTTTCTGCAGAGATGGCGAAATTACGCAAGATACATTTTGGTTTTATCTGCAAAGATAGTTATATTAATTTCGTCTTAAAGCAATAGCAAACTTTAACCTAAATGAGCATTTTTCTAGGCCTCTTTCTAAGCCTTTGAATATTATAAAAGCGAATATATACATTTCTGTCCACAACACACCCTGTTTAAAAACATGTGGCGCTCACCCCAGTACCCTTTACCCAGGTCCCGGGGGCCAGAGAGGAGGCCACAGGGAAAGAACTGTGGTAGGGCCTAAAAAGGCAGCGAGAGCCTAGGTAGCCACCTCAAGGCTCGCCCACCACCTGTCCCTGCTCCAAAAATAAAAATTTAAAGATCTCCCCCATCCAATCTCCACTAAGTAATTTCAGTTTTGCCCGTAAGACATCGAAGAGTCAATGTGAGTGTCAAGCACTACCAACACGCAAAAAACTTCAATTGTGTCCATGAAGCACTCGTATCTTTTAGTCCGGTGCAGTGGGTGGTAGAGGCGATGCAGAGGGCGGTCCTGCAACCGCACTCCCCGAAGGGCCAGAGAGCAGACCCATAGAGACCAAGTGTACCCCAACCTCCTCAGCTGTAGAAGCCACAAGTGAGCAGCCCTTGTCCCGGCGTATAATCAGAGAGCCCTGGGTGCCCCACTGACAACGGATACCTTGCGTACGCAGGAGAGTCGTTATGGGCCGAAAACGATGTCGGGTCGCTAGTGTCAAATAAGAGAGGTCCCGAAACACAGCAATAGTGGTTCCTTCAAAGGACACCACATGGGTATTCCGTGTCACCCTAAATATCGCTGAGCGAAGAGACAAATCTCGAATCGTTGCAATAACGTCGCGGGGGGCTTCAGCTGGTGCCATGGCAGCCTTACGCACACGTAGAGCCATCAGCATTGGGGCCTCAGCGCAGTGCAAAGGGGCGAGAATGGTAGTCACAAACCGTGTGATGTATGTCAATAAGTCCGGGTCTTTCACAGACTCTGGAACACCACAAAGCTTTAGGTTCTTTTGCCAGTGCCTGGTTTCCAGTGCAACCACCGCAGAGTGGAGACCGTCCAGTTGCTGCTGGAGCGCTTGGAGTTGGGAGAAAGATGCGACCTGCACATCCTCCACCACTCGTGTGCGAGCCTGGACGTCTGCCATCTGAGCCTGGGCTACCTTCACATCTACTTCAAGGGTCTGTAGGTCTTCTTGCCAGGTCTTCCGTGCGTCAGCTAATAAGTTGCGGATATCCCGCTTAGTAGCGGGAAGGTCCTCTTCTCCCCCATCAGGCGGTGCCTCGTGTAGAGCTGGCGGCACTGCAGTGGGATCCGCCAATGGCGGGCTAGATAGCCCAGAGTCAGGTAGGCCGGACTGTACCGTTCGTCTACCTTGAACACCTCCCAAGGCAAGACGGATATCAGGAGCCCCCGAGCTATTCGCCACTCCACCTCCTCTCGTCTTTTTTCCCATCGTGAGGCCGCTGTCTGTCACCTCGTGCTGCGGTCCCTCGCTCACCATGGGCCACAAAGATGGCCGCCGGGCTGCAGCATGGATCACCCCCGCACAACTTCCACCTTAAATCGCTGGTCCAGAGGGGGAGACAATCAGGCTCTGGAGTGCTATACCTGATGGCCGGCAACAATCGAGGCAGGAGAGAAGATAGAGTGGGTCTGAGATGCCAGAAAATCGCCGCGGTAACAGAGTATAGCGGAGCTCCAAACACACGCGTCTGCTCTCGATCACCGCCGGCCACGCCCCCCGGTTTAGTTGTATATTAATGGTTACTGAGCAGGCTTCAACCTCATTGCTTCCCTGTGACACACGCAGGCTGATCCCGAGGATAAAATGGCTTGTGTATAAAAAGTTTACATTCCTTTCTTTTCTTCTGTAAAAACACAGCACCCCTTCTTTTCTGTTGCTCTGATGTGTATCTATACAGATGCACAGTGCAGGTTTACACACTGTTACATCTTTCAGCTTCTGCCTGTTAACCTTCTTAGGATCCCCAAGAACTTTATACATTTCAACCTGTAAGAGCAGCAACAGAGGCTGGAGACCAACGCTCACTTATTACTGTAACTTTTTTGGCTGGCTCCTAGATTTTACACAAATTTGTCCAGCCCTGACTTAACTGAATCCTCAATGTGTGTTTTTTCAGGTAGTGATATTGTGCACTTTAAATACAAAGCGTGTAATGCTGCTGCTGTCTCTTACATTGTGGCATGTGGGGAAGACGTGCAGGATTTATAGAGGGTCATATTATTCGTGGAATACATTGTGTCAGAATATTAGGAGGAACATTTACTTTATTCAATATTGGTTAAAATTGCATAAAACAACAAATAACAAAATACAAAGTATTTTGACATAAAAAAGTTCCATTCTTAACCGACAATGAACAGTCCAATAGTATTAACTCTTGCGTCGCACCGTCCCATCAGCTGCCCGTATATATATCCTGAGGTAACTTTCTCCAATTCCTCTTTTCTTTGCTGCTTGCGATGAAAGAGAAGTATTAGCAGCAGCAACACAAAACTCTTTAAACTGTTTATTAAAAGGTTTATTAAGTGTTTTAGTCGACACAATTAGTTGGTTGCTTTACTATACCTCATGTATTGGGTATATGTAATTAGTTCATTATTTCACTGTTACGTTTGTCAGAGACTTGGGGGATATCCCTGTAGCAGAGCTCTCTCTGCAATTCAGGGATTTCCCCTCAGACCGCTCTGCTTGTAGGCGCGGCTTTCGCGCCATTACACAGTGTTAGGATGTAATAATCCTATTTCTTCTGCTGTCTGGATTTATCTCAGCCATTAGCTCTCATATACTTCTTTACCCGGCCTTTTCTTAATCAGAGATGTAGAGACCATATTCAGTTATACATGTATATATATGAGAAATTAATAAAGCAGAATCATGGTGATGTATAACATGGTTTACTTAATTACAAATCTGTCAGAGTCAGAAATTTCACAAAGCTAAATACAGAAAAAACACGTCGGAGCTAAACCACAGCCTCTTAATACGATTGGCCAAGCTTTACGCGCATTTTCCAAATGTTTCCCAAACAAAAGATCTTAGTTCAAAAATACCGTTCGTCTATTCAAACGACGTATTGCTATCCCCCCACATCTGTTTACGCTTATCAATGATCAGGTCTTACAACAAAGAAAGCTTTTACCCGTAACTTTAGAGTCTTTGGGTCAGAAGGTCCCATGTGGTTTTGTCCTTTTAAGACTTCTCATATCTCCAGCCCCACTGACTGAGAGCCGAATGATTAATGAGCTTCACAAACTGAAACAGGCCATGATATTCTGTCTAGCTTAAAGATTTCTAAGATTGAATATCAAAAACTAGTTTGATATTCAATTAAAATATACAGACATTAAAAATATTCCTCAACACACAGTCTGAGGTGGCGCTCGCGAGTGACTGCTTCGTGCATGCGCAGAGCACCAGGTTACCTCAGAGGCTCCGGACAGCGCGAGGAGGTTCCCGGTCGCTGAATACTTAAGTACCTGCTCCCAATAAGCTTGTAAAATGGCCCAAACACCAAATCTCCCCCTCCCTACCCCAGCCAGGGAGGGAGCCAGCTCCATGTCAGCCCCCACTAACCCAGCGGAGGCTTTTATGGCAGCACTTACTAGTTTTTCATCTAATCTTGAGTCCACTATGTTGACCTCCCTGGTGGTCTATTTATTTAGAACTTTCCTGTCTGAAATCGGTCAGTCCCCCCCCCCCATCAGTATCCCGACTGTGGCTCGGGGTTAAATTCCTATGTTGGAAGCGGTAACCCCGAGCAACACTCGGGATGCCGCTGGATACATCACCTGTCCCTGCGCTCCCTCGATGTCCTCAGCTGCCTCCTCCTGCGATCGTGACCTCATTTTTTCCTGGTTCCCTCCTCGCGAGAAGGAATCCGGGAAGTAAAACGCTGCGATCGCCAGAGGAGACTGCGAGGATCAGCGAGGGAGCGCATGGAGAGGTGATGTATACAGCCCGAGTGTGTCTCAGGGTTACCGCTCTCAGCGGTGAAATTTAACCCCAAGACACACTCGGGAACACCGCCGGGGAGGTTAAGGGTTTTAAATGCTCATGCCACTAGGACACCTGTTTCTGCTTCTGCAGTGTCAGCAAATTATTTATCGATTGAATCGAATATTGATAACGAGGTCCCGGGTAAAGAGGGAGAAGGGCATCTCCCAAAAATCAGTGCCAAAAAATGTTCCTCTAAAACGAAAAATATTAAACCTCCACCATGCTCTGTGGCGAGGAAAAGAGGCCTCTCACCGTGGGCCAAAAAGCGGACATGGAAACGCGCTAAAGGCGCTGATAGCAATGATAGTTCCTCCGAGGACTATTCTGAAAGGGACATTTCTGAGATTGACACTCAGGCTGATGCTCAAAAAGACACGGATACTGATCCGGATTATATACTCGAGTCCTCTGTGGAGGTCTCACACTCTTTGTCTTCCCCCTCATCGTCCGGGACAGCACAGCCCGCTGTTCACCCCATTGACGCTTTGGGAAACACTGTTTGTTGTCGGGTATATTACAGAAAGGAAAAATTAAAATGGATGTCTGTAGCCATTTGGTTTTTAAAGACAGTTTTTTTTCTTTCAATTTTCTCTAGGTTTAGAAATTAACGAGATTTTTTTTTACAGAGTTCATTCCTGGGTGAAGTCTTTTATATTTTTTTTAGAAGTGCCAGACACGAAGGAATCTAGAATGTTTTTGTGTGATAATGCTAGAGTTAAGTGCTAAGACGTGTCATAATTAAATTTATTGGTCTGTCTTAAGTTTTTAAAACAAAAGATATTTTGTCTTTTGGGTATAGGAATAAGAGTTAATATTTCTGTAATATAGATTTATATTCACAAAATATATGTTTATAATCAAGGTATATTTTATTATATTTACAGTAGGAAATAGTTACATAGTTACATAGTTATATAGGCTGAAAAAAGACATGCGTCCATCGGGTTCAGCCTCTCCCACATAACCTACTGCTGTTGATCCAAAAGAAGGCAAAAAAACCCAGTCTGAATGCTTGCCAATATGCAACATACTGGGAAAAAATTCCTTCTTGACCCCAGAATGGCAGTCAGATTTCTCCTTGGATCAAGAAGCTTTTACCCACATATTAAATATTATAACCCTTAATATTCTGTGTCTGCAGGAAGTCATCCAGTCGTTTTTTAAAAGTCTGTACAGACTCTGACCCAACCACCTCAACAGGCAGAGAATTCCACAGCTTGATTGTTCTCACCGTAAAATAACCCTTCCTATGCTTTAAGCTAAATTTTCTTTCTTCCAGTCTAAATGGATGACCCCTTGTCCTATGTATAGTCCTGTTAATGAATAGGTTATCAGACAATGGTTGATAATGGCCCCGTATATATTTATATAAGGTTATCAGATCCTCTCTAAGGCGCCTTTTCTCTAAACTAAACAGGTTTAAGCTTGTTAGTCTTTCCTCATAACTTAACCCTTCCATCCCCTTATTAATTTAGTTGCCCGTCTCTGCACTTTTTCTAACGATATAATATCTTTTTTTAAGACAGGTGCCCAAAATTGCACGGCATATTCAAGGTGCGGCCTGACCATTGATTTATACAGAGGCAAAATTATGTTTTCATCCCGTGAGTGAACTCCCCTTTTAATGCATGCCAGTACTTTGCTGGCCTTGGCGGCTGCTGTTTGACATTGCACATTGTTACTTAGTTTGAAGTCTATGATTATTCCCAAATCCTTCTCCTGCTTGGATTTCCCTAACTCCGTACCATTTAGGGTATAAATTGCTTCTGTGTTCTTCACTCCAAAGTGCATAACTTTACATTTATCTAGATTAAATCTCATCTGCCATTTAAGTGCCCAGTCCCCCAATATATCTAAATCCCTCTGCAGCGAAGTAACATCCTGCTCACATTGTATTACTTTTCCTAGCTTTGTGTCATCTGCAAACACTGATACATGACTTTCAATGCCTATCTCAAGGTCATTTATAAATAAATTGAATAGTATTGGTCCTATAACAGACCCCTGAGGGACACCACTTACCACTGGTGTCCATCTTGAAAATGTACCATTTATGACCACTCTCTGTACCCTATCTTTTAGCCAGTTTTCTATCCAAGAACAAGTATTTTCATCTAGACCATTTTTTCTTAATTTAAGTAGTAACCTTTTGTGTGGAACTGTGTCGAAAGCTTTGGCAAAATCTAAGTAAATCACATCCACTGCGACCCCTGATCTATACTTCTACTTACTTCCTCATAGAACGTAATTAGGTTAGTCTGACATGATCTGTGTTTCATGAAACCATGCTGATTTTTGCCAATTACATTATACCTCCCAATAAATTCCTGAATATTATCCCTTAGTAACCCCTCAAATACTTTCCCAGCCACAGATGTTAAGCTCACAGGTCTATAATTCCCAGGCACAAATTTTAAACCTTTCTTAAATATAGGGATCACGTCAGCTTTTCTCCAATCCTCTGGTACTATTCCTGAAAGAAAAGAATTTTGAAAGATTAAGAACAGAGGTTTACATATTTCAACACATAGCTCCCTCAGTACTCGCGGATGAATTCCATCTGGCCCTGGGGCTTTATTCACATTGTTTAATTTCTGCAAAACCTTGTCCTGAGTCAACCAGTCACTTTGTATTAGTAAGTTTTTATTAATGAATTTCATGTCTCCTGTTATAGGTTTCTCTTTGATAAATACTGAAGAAAAATAATCATTTAAAATTTCTGCCTTATCCTGATCTTCAGTTAACAATAACCCTGACTCAGATTTTAGTGAACCTACATTTTCACTCTTGGGTTTTTTAGAATTTATGTACCTAAAGAATTTTAGGGTTGGTCTTGCTCTCTTTGGCTATTTCTTTTTCATTTTCTAGTTTAGCCCATCTAATCGCATTTTTACATGCTTTATTGGCTGCCCTATATGCTTTATAGGATGCCTCAGATTTTAAAGCTTTAAATGCCTTCTTTTTATTTTTCATTTCCTTAGTTACCTTCCTACTAAGCCACATTGGTTTCAGTCTGTTTCTTTTATATTTATTAACCAGTGGAATATATTGTGACGTGTACTTTTCTAATGTTAGTTTAAAGATATTCCACTTATCCTCAGTGTTTTTCCCGTGAAAGAGTTTCTGCCAGTCAATGACATTGAGAGCTTCCTTTATTTAATAAAGTTGGCCTTTTTAAAATTATGTTTTAGCTGCCCCTTATGAATGTGTTTTTTTGAGTTTATTTCAAAAGTCACCATGTTATGGTCGCTATTTCCCAACTGTTCTTTTACATTAATATTTGAGAAAAGATCCACATTATTTGTTATAACCAGGTCCAGACAGTTATCCTCTCTAGTTGGTGTTTCTACCAGTTGTGACATGAAGGTATCATTTAAAATGTTCAGGAACCGGATTCCCTTTGCTGAATTACTAGTCCCACTATCCCAATTTATGTCCGGGTAATTAAAATCTCCAATAATTAAAGTGCTGCCATGATGTGCAGCCTTCCTAATTTGCTCTAACAGTTGTTCTTCCTCATCATTATCTATATTAGGTGGTTTATAACATATGCCAACCAATAATTGACTTCCCTGTTTATTCCCCAACGAAATATTTACCCATAAGGATTCCACATTTCCCTCATCACTTCCAGTTGTGTAATATTAGGCTTTATATCCTATATATTATATATTTAATTAAAAAGTAAATTTAATTAATTTAAGTAATAAAAACTTATTTAGTGAATCCTCCCCTAATCTCGAGAATTAAACTTCTAATCTTTTGCTTTTTATTTTGTAGTTATATAATTCCTTGCTTATTAATTTTAATCACAGTAATTTCCAAATTCAATATATATATTGGTATCAATCTTACAACATTTCTTTTTAGTAATAAATCCTTATGTCCACTTCTTCATATTTCTATCTGCAGAATAGAAATACTTAGAATTTTTGGAGTTACCCAAGTATCTGAGAAATCTCAGTCTACGTTGCAAGAATATCTACAAATATATAGAATTACATTAATTCCTTAATTTCATACATTACCTGTCCAATTTGGATTTTGACAAGTCTTGGAATTTTCTATGTGATGCTTTGTTTTGGAATATGTGAATTATTATTATTATTCTTTATTTATTTATAAAGCGCCAGCATATTCCGCAGCGCTGTACAATAAGCACAGTATAGACAGGGTTACAATACATTGAACAACATTTGACAAACAGTACAGGAGGAGATGAGGGCCCTATTCCCGTAGGAACTCACAATCTAGGAGGGTTGGGGTTGGAAACAGGAGGAGAGGACTGCAAGGTGAGAGTGATTGATGGTTGTGTCAGTGAGTTGGGTGGTAGGCTTCCCTAAATAGGAATGTTTTAAGGCAGCGTTTGAAGATTATCGATATCAGATAATCAATGCATGTGAGTTAGAGATTTTGTGAGAATCTTGATTGCCTCATGTCCTGGGATCTGCTATGTGTACTGGACATCTGAATGCATTGCGGTGTGAGTCTGAATGCTGGAATCTCCGACTGATCTGCAACCAATTATATTATCATTAAATTAGCTTCAATTATAGTAAATTTGACGTCACTGGCAATATTATTGGTATATCAAATCTAATATTTACTATACTCTAGAGGGCAGTATTGCACTTCTTAATTAATTCCACCATTTCTTTTTAATATTCCTATCTCGGGTCAAAAGGTCAATCTACACAAAGACCTTCTCTTCTCCCAACTAGACACGGTGTCTCTATCTGTCATACCTAATTTATATCCTCACTCCCTTTTGAAATTACTTACTATCAGCTGGATTCTTTTCTGGTTAACTCAACAGAATCTATTCTTTAGTAATTTTTATTATTTACCAATTATATACTTATACAGTATATAATTATATTTACAGTAATGTGCGCTGTGTATTAATGTATCCCTGAGGTCCACAGCAATAAAACTCACAGTAATGTGCAGTGCGTATTAATGTATCACTGAGCTCCACAGCAATAAAACTCACATTAATATACACAGCACATTACTGTGCATTTTATTGCTGTGGAGCTCAGTGATACATTAATACACAGCGCACATTACTGTGAGTTTTATTGCTGTGGAGCTCAGTGATACAATACTACACACCGCACATTACTGTGCGTTTTATTGCTGTGGAGCTCAGTGATACATTAATACACACCACACATTACTGTGAGTTTTATTGCTGTGGAGCTCAGTGATACATTAATACACACCGCACATTACTGTATCACTGAGCTCCACAGCAATAAAACTCACAGTAATGTGTGGTGTGTATTAATGTATCACTGAGCTCCACAGCAATAAAACTCACAGTAATGTGCGCTGTGTATTAATGTATCACTGAGGTCCACAGCAATAAAACTCACAGTAATGTGCGGTGTGTATTAATGTATCTCTGAGCTCCACAGCAATAAAATGCACAGTAATGTGCTGTGTGTATTAATGTATCACTGAGCTCCACAGCAATAAAACTCACAGTAATGTGTGCTGCGTATTAATGTATCACTGAGCTCCACAGCAATATAACTCACAGTAAAGTATCACTGAGCTCCACAGCAATAAAACTTAGAGATGTGTGGTGTGTATGAGCGTATCACAGTGCTGATATCCCTAAACTTACCCTTTAAATCACACAATGCAAATGGTGGTGGGATCTGCCACTTTGTCTGCCTGCAGTTAAGCACTGAGAGAAAAAAGTTTCCATTGCTTCTCTGACATCCTTGTGCGATCCTGCATGTGCTGACTAGAGCAGCCTGAGAATAGTCAGTATTGGCTACTGTCTCCTTAAGAGACAGCTTTATAATGTTTAAGAGCTATCCCTTTAAGGGCAATGTCTTCAGGGAAATGTAGTTCTGTGACATGTGACCAGTTCTATGTGTCTGATTGGTGCTGAGGTGCTTTGCATGCTGGTAAGAAGAAAGCCCTCCATTAGGAATTCCAATTCTCCAGAAGAGCAGCTTCTCACACTCTCTCAGCATGGGAGTGAAGTTACCCTCTTCTCACACCGTATGAAGGGACAGACTGAGTAATCCGGATGAATCTTTTCAACACTGTAAGTGTTTGTTTAGGATGCCTGGAAATAAAGAATCTGTATGTAAAATACTCCTTTATCGGAGTTATCACTGCTGTTTTCTGCAAAGCTACCGTGGGAACAGAACAGTGAGAAGAGGCTGGATAGATTCATTCCCAAACTCCATTTGATTGTTAACCCTTTGAAACAATGAAAGACTGTTTGACCTTCACTTTATGCAGCTGCATCTAAAAACCAGCTTCCTAAAGGACATTTTTCTTTGCATTTAAAGCTAAATGAGTCAGTCTGGCTGCTCCCCCTCCTTCTTTTCACCTCATGGAAAGGCAGCTTAACTTCAGCAATGAGAAAACAAGTTTGTGAAGTTTATATCAAAGTAAAGGTTCCAAGGCATGTGGCTTAAAAGGCAAGAAAGTCTGCGCAGAATGAGTTATTAATTCAGCTGTTAGCTTAACTACTGTTGAAAGAGAAAATACACTGGAAAGGAAAATCACCCTCAGGTGTGCAGGCCTGGTAAAGCCCAAAAACAGAGACTCAAGGCAAGGCCCTTAGGAGATCTATAATTGGAAATTCCAGCTCTGCAAACCTTATCCAGGGTAAAACTCCCTAGCCCAGTAATCTCTCACATTAGTTACACTCAGCGTCCTTTGGTGACTCCTCTGCAAACTACAGGCCAGCATTAAGCCAAGCAAACCGCGCCAGCTGCAACGCACTCCAGCAGCGCTCCCCAGAGACCGCAAGGTAAACCGCGCCAGCTGCAACGCACTCCAGCAGCGCTCCCCAGAGACCACAAGCAAACCGCGCCAGCTGCAACGCACTCCAGCAGCGCTCCCCAGAGACCACAAGCAAACCACGCCAGCTGCAACGCACTCCAGCAGCGCTCCCCAGAGACCACAAGGTAAACCGCGCCAGCTGCAACGCACTCCAGCAGCGCTCCCCAGAGACCGCAAGGCGAACCGCGCCTACGTCTACAACAGTTGCGTAACGCACCCAAGTGGGCAAATAGTGAACTGCATTGACATTTCTAAAAGTGTTTTAGCAATTTCTTGAGTCTCCTCAATCATGGCAGAAGGCTGTGACGTGCCAAAAGAGTTGGGCCTACTAATCGACCCCGACTCAAATGAAGAGTGTGTCCTCCGAAATTCAGAAGATGCAAAGGCAACTCAGAGACAATATGAAACGAGGGCGCATAGGGAGCTCACCAAGGAAATGCGATCGTATCTGATGGTTGAGTGGGACAGGTATTACAAAAGCTACACTAATTCCCGAGATAAATTAATAGAGCTCTGCAATAAACCTAAAGGAGAGCTCTCTCCTGGTCGCATCACAATTGAGAACGAACGCATGAGGAAGACGCATCTAAAGTCAAAGGATAGCGAACGCCACCTCATTTTCATCCAGTCACAGTTGGAAGACCCAGTCTCCAAGCACTTACAAAGCATCCAGGCGTTTAACATACAGCATGCGAATTTCCTTTCAAACTGTGATGACTCTCAGACAAATCTGCAAGCAAAGGACTCAAGCAACGAGAAGGCCGAGTCGGAGTCATCCCATCGCTCGTACAGGGCCTCTTCTCATGCTTCAAAGAAAGCCTCGTCCTTTCACCCCAACCGGCACGGTCTCACTCAGGTAGCAACGTTTCACAGCAATCTTATATCACAGGCTCTAACCATTCTTCCAAAGCATCCTCTCATCACAGCCGTTCGTCCCGTGCCTCGAGTAAAGAGAGTCTCGCCGCCCTAGCGATATTAGCACAAATCGAGGCTGATGAAGCTGCTGTAGATCTGCAAGTGGCAGATGAAGAGCGATTACAAGAGGAAGAAGTGGCCAAAGCCATAGCTCAAGCCAACCGTACGTATCTTCAGCATAAACGGGAGGCTGCAAAAAAGGCAGTACGGGCAACAGCTTTACGGGCGGAAGCTGCCAATGCTTCCCTCAACTTCAATCCTACACAGCTGGAAGGAGAGAACTTGCAGAACCGTGTCGAAGCCTACGTGAACAACCAGAACTCATTACGGCAGGGACAAGGAGGAGAATCTCAACCACTAGTTTCGCGAACTATTCAGAATGCTGACACCGCCAAATTCGTACAAGTCGAAACCCTCCTAGAAGCTGAAAAATTTACTCCAACAAGCCAAGACACAAGAGGTAACCAGATTGTTCCATCAGCATTAGTGAAGGATACTCAGCAGGCAGACACAAGAGTAGCCGCGAGCCACAACCTCAACGTAGAGGCAGCAGTGTTCCAGCCACAGCCTCAAGGCAACTCATGGACGGACGTGAAGCCCATCAAACACGATCGACCTGCCCAGCGGCGAAAGGAACAACCATCACATGTGTCATGGCAAGACGTAATAATCAACAAGTATTCTGCAGACACAGAACAGCTGTCCTTAGCTTCCGCTCCTGATCCTAGGACTATGCTTACCAGGACCCACGGGAAACCCCTGATCCTGCTTTCACCAATTCCATATGGTTCAGCTTACCATCTCCCCCAAATACAAGCCCCATACAGCCCAGATGGACTTTGCGACACCCAGGGAAAGAAACACAGAATGCCCACCTCGACAAGGGAAGGTGGATTTGGCTTCAAGAGGAGCACAGAAGTTTTCTGACAAGCCAGGCAGAGACTATTTACTATGGAAGCACATCTTCTTACATACCGTTAGTGACGAGAGGTTACGGCCAATCGAGGAGATCATACATCTGATGGCTTGGCTAGGACCAGAATCTACACGAGTAGTAAAGGATATTTATTCATCTCATCTCGGTGACCCAGTCATCGCCCTCAAACAAGCCTGGGAAGTGCTCGATCAACGGTTTGGTGCATCCACGTTGACGGAGTCCTCGTTGTTAGAACGTGTTAGCGATTTCCCAGTCATCCGCACTAACGAACCTCACAGGTTATGGGACTTCTCTATTCTCCTTACACAGTTGCGAGCAGCCAAAGAAGATCCTAACCTAACGGGACTGACATGTCTCGACCAGCATAGAACACAGAAGCCTATCGTTAGAAAATTACCTACACAGTTAATCGAAAAGTGGATCGAATTATCAGATGCCTATAGAGAGCGCAACCTAGACAGAGACCCTCCCTTCGCCGCTCTTCAAGAATTTGTTGCCTACCAAACAAAACGGTGCAACGATCCTCGAAATCGAAGCTTCAGAGAAACGGAGTTCCCTACCACCAAAAGGGTCAACTATAACTCCGACTTCAAGCGAACAACACAAATGGCGAGGGAAAGGACCATTGTGTCTGTCCACAAAACACAGGTCGCTGCCTCATCCACAAGCAAGTCAGATGAGCATCCGTCGAAGAGAGCTACCTAAAACCCTAAGCACAAATAAAGATCCTTTCTGTCCACTCCACAAGTCCTCGCACTCTCTGAACAAGTGCAGAAACTTTGGAAAGAAGCCCCTAGAAGAAAGGAAAGCCTTGATCAGGGAGTACAGACTTTGCTTCAAGTGTTGTGAGTCTACAGAGCACATGGCCAAAGCTTGCACAAGTAAGGTACAATGTCACCTATGCGGTAGTGACAGACACCCTGGTGCACTGCATCCAGATTCCGAGCCAACACAATGGACAACACCTACCCCTCCTTTGCCTAAGGAGTCACAGGACAATACTGAAGCGCATCGAGAGGCAACCGCAAGTATCAACTGCACGACAGTATGTGGTGGCTCAGCATTCCCTCGCTTATGCCACGAGATCTACCTAACCAAAGTCTACCCAACCGGACACCCTGAAGAAGCTGTGAAGATGTATGTGATGCTGGACGGACAAAGCAATCAATCGTTAGCCAGGTCAGCATTCTTCGACCTCTTTAACGTCCGAACCGATGACACATCATTCACTATTTCCACGTGCACCGGTTCCCAGCGCACGGCGGGGAGGAAAGTCACTGGATTCTGCATAGAATCATTAGATGGAAGTGCAAAACTGAAACTGCCACCATTGCTAGAATGGGATGCTTTGCCAGAATGATTGCAACCAGATAGCGACACCAGAGGTAGCAAGCAATATACCTCACCTGAAACACATGGCTAGCCTCTTCCCTGCCCTAGACCCCGAAGCTGAAATCCTTCTCTTGTTGGGATTAGACGCCTCCGAAGCTTTCCTTCAACATGACCAGGTTAGAGGCCCAGCAGGTTCTCCGTTTGCCCGCAAGTCTGCACTCGGATGGGCCATCTTAGGAACAGTTTGTATCGATCGGCTGCAGGCCCCAACTCAAGTCAACGTTTTCGCAACCTCCATTCTCAGTAATGGGAGAGCATCACACTTCAAACAATGTCACGAGCACTTCACGACTTCAATAAACAATCCCGTTTTAGGAGCAACGGTGTTCGAGACCAGCAAAGAAGATAATGACCTGGCCTGGTCAATAGAAGACAAAGACTTTTTGCAGCTCATGGATAAAGAACTTCAACAGGACGCCTCCGGAGCTGGGTAGCCCCATTACCCTTCCGTACACCCAGACAGCGCCTGCCAAACAACCATGAACAAGCTCTCTTGCGCCTCTTCAGTCTGAGACGACTCATGAACAAGAAACCGCCAATGAGAGATCATCTAGTGGCGTTCATAGATAAGATGCTCCAGAACAGACATGCTGAGCTTGCCCCACCTCTGGAAGAAGGTGAAGAATGCTGGTACCTGCCATTCTTTGGAGTGTACCACCCACAAAAGCCAGGCCAGATTCGGGTAGTCTTCGATGCGAGTGCAAAATTCCAAGGCTTCTCCCTGAATAAAGCCCTTCTCACAGGACCGGATCTCATCAACAGCCTCCTAGACGTGCTCATTCGTTTCAGAAAGGAAGCCGTAGCCTTTATGGCCGACATCCAGCAGATGTTTTACTCATTCCTAGTCAGAGAAGACCACCGCAATTACCTACGTTTCCTGTGGTTCAGTGACGAACAGCGCAACCAGCAGATAACGGAGTACAGAATGCGAGTGCACGTTTTTGGGAACGGTTCTTCCCCGGCAATTGCCAACTACGGCCTGCAACGCACCGCTCGCATCGGCGAAACCAAATACGGCACAGATGCCAGACGATTCGTGGAACGAGATTTCTATGTAGATGATGGTCTAAAATCTGTAGCCACACCAGCAGAAGCTATAGACCTACTGAACAGAACACGCCAGATGCTAGCAGTAGCCAACCTCACATTGCACAAAATCGCGTCCAACAGTGAGGAAGTGCTTGAAGCCTTCAGTCCTGAAGATCATGCCAAGGGACTACAGGACCTAGATTTTACAACAGACATGCCTCTTATCCAACGTAGTCTCGGTCTATGTTGGGACTTGAAGAAGGACGCCTTCACCTTTAGAGTTCCAGCCCAGAAGTCCAATTTCACAAGGAGAGGAATTCTGTCAACGGTGAACAGCCTTTTTGACCCTCTAGGATTTGCCGCGCCTGTAACGATCCAAGGGAGGCTCCTTCTACGTACGCTATCCCAAAACACCAAAGATTGGGATGAGCCACTTCCACCAGACCAGAAGCAAGAATGGGAGAAATGGTGTGCCTCCCTGAGATGTCTCCAAAACGTTAGTGTTCAACGCACATACGTTCCCGTTTCACCCGCAGCTGCACTGAAAAAAGAACTGCACGTCTTTTCAGATGCATCGACTAAGGCAATAGCAGCTGTAGGATACGTCAGAGTCTACGGCCGGGAGAACAATACTCACATCGGTTTCGTAATGGGAAAGGCGAAGATAGCACCACAACAAGGTCACACAGTACCAAGGTTAGAACTGTGCGGCGCCGTATTGGCCGTGGAGCTTGCTGACCTGATAAAGAAAACTATAGACCTTGAGCTACAAACCACCATCTTCTACACGGACAGCAAGGTGGTGCTGGGCTACATTCACAACCAAAGCAGACGCTTTTATGTCTATGTGAGCAATAGAGTCGACAGGATCAGAAAATCTTCAGAACCTGAGCAGTGGCGACATGTGCCAACAGACCAGAACCCAGCGGATCATGCTACACGGTCCATCCCTGCTTCCCAGTTGGCAGAGTCAACCTGGATAAAGGGTCCTGAGTTCTTGACCTGTCAAGACACCTCGACGTTACGGGACCGGAACACCATGAACTTATAAGCCCAGTCAAGGTGTTTAGATCCGACCGTGGAACAAACTTTGTAGGAGCATGCAAGGAGTTGCAGATAGATGAAAGCATTCGCCCGGATTCAGCAATTGACAAATACCTAAAGGCTCATGATTGTGAATGGACATTTAATCCTCCCCACGCATCCCCAATGGGAGGATCCATGGAGGAATGATCGGGATAGCCCGATAAATCCTGGAGTCCATGTTGTTGAAGGTACATATGAACCATGAAACTCTTACCACCCTCATGGCAGAAGTAGCAGCCATCATTAACGCCCGACCTTTGGCCCAGTTTCTACAGACCCCGAGAATCCAAGTATCCTCGCCCCAGCCACCTTGCTCACCTACAAAACAGGTGATTGGCCGGCTCCAGTAGGGACTTCGTTCCCAAAGGACATGTACAGACAACAATGGAGACAAGTGCAATGGCTTGCCAACATCTTCTGGAAGCGATGGAAGCAAGAGTACTTACCTACCCTACAGGAACGTCGCAAATGGCAGAAAAGAACCAAATCTCGAAGACGGAGACCTTGTTCTTTTGAAGATAAGGAAGCGCACCGTAACTCATGGCCTATGGGACTTGTGCACCAAGTCTTACCCAGCAAAGATGGATTAGTACGCCAGGTTGCAGTGCAGATCGTGAAGCCAAAGGAGTCCGGTGGCAACCAGCAGACTTTCACCAAGAAATACTATATACCAGGCCAATTACCGACCTGGTCCTGCTGGCTGAGAAGACCGAGCTGGAAGATTGAACCTCCAAGCTTTGCATGCTTTGTGTATACTCATGTTTGCATGTTTGATAATATGCCTTGATTATCTTCGTTAACAGTTTAGTTAGTTAGTAAGTAGTGGAATTTATAATTCCAGGCGGGGAGTGTGCTGACTAGAGCAGCCTGAGAATAGTCAGTATTGGCTACTGTCTCCTTAAGAGACAGCTTTAAATGTTTTAAGAGCTATCCCTTTAAGGGCAATGTCTTCAGGGAAATGTAGTTCTGTGACATGTGACCAGTTCTATGTGTCTGATTGGTGCTGAGGTGCTTTGCATGCTGGTAAGAAGAAAGCCCTCCATTAGGAATTTCAATTCTCCAGAAGAGCAGCTTCTCACACTCTCTCAGCATGGGAGTGAAGTTACCCTCTTCTCACACCGTATGAAGGGACAGACTGAGTAATCCGGATGAATCTTTTCAACACTGTAAGTGTTTGTTTAGGATGCCTGGAAATAAAGAATCTGTATGTAAAATACCCTTTATCGGAGTTATCACTGCTGTTTTCTGCAAAGCTACCGTGGGAACAGAACACTGCATATGAGCTCACTCAGGACTCGAAGCAGAGAAATGTTTGATTCCGAGTCCTATGGACTCTAGGAGTCAATACCAGGCTCTGCACGCTGCAGGTATCTTTGAGCTCTTCCCTATTATGGCTCAAGCAGCTGCTGATACAACTCTATTACAAATGAGCATTTATAAAGCACCAACAAATTCCTTATCGCTGTACAATAGGAGAGACAGAATAACAAATATACATACACGTGACACACACGGAACAGAAGGAGGGAGGACCCTGCTCCAGAGCTCACAATCGAAGAGGAGAGGGGTGACACATTAGGTGAGGGTGAATAGGGTAAGTGAAGTGGCAGGGAGCGTGAGGGCTGAATGGGAAGATGGTGCATGAAATGTACAGTGAGGGATCATGGAGTGAGCCGATAGGCTTCTCTAAAGTAATGTGTTTTCAGAGACTTCTTGAAGGACTGGTGAGACGGGGAGAGTCTGATGTTACGGGGGAGGGAGTTGCATTGAAAGCCACTAACAGTTACTGGACCACACAATGTTTTCTCCTTAGCAGCTCCCTTTTACTAAGTCTGCTGGAACTGGGCCCTTGGTAAGAAAAAAATAAAGTCACTAATAATACTTTTCCTAACCTGGCATCCATGGGATGTCCACGCAGATAAACCACGAGCAACTGAGTGTATGATCTCCCATTGCTGGACAGAAGATCTGAGTGAATGAAAAGCATGGAGTACAAGCTCCCCAGGCATACCCCCCCCCCACCAGCCTGCAACAACATTACTCAAGGAGGGTCACACTAGCTCCCACCCCACCATTATCCTGCTAAGTCTATGCTGCCCAGCCCCCCCCCCACTTATACAGAATTTTATCCCTTTATTTTGCAGGACACTTTATTATTATTAGTTTAACCTTTTTTTTATTCCCTTTTGCAGACTTTAAAATAGATTCCCCCCCCCCGATATTTTTCCTTACCTCTCCTGTCCTGCTAAGTTGCTCTGTACATAGAGATGATCTCCTCTCCACCCAGTGCTGTGGCTGATATGAATTTATTCCCAGGTCGTGATCCCTGTGACCGGTGACCTGGGCTGGGACAATGTGTTCACGGCAGATTTGGTATTTATTACCTTACTAAGGAAATCCATGGCCAGCATGCACTCTAAGTGAGAGGAGGGGGGGGCGGATGGTCAGTGCTCCAAGATGCAGACAGAGTGATTGCTGCTTTGAGTTTGGCGGCAGAAAAAGAATCCTGGGGGGGAGCCCCCACCAAAAAGATTACTATAGTTTATCTGACCCATTTACACAGCTCCAGTATAAACGCAGCTCATTCTCCAGTTAAATTCTCGCTGGAAGGGAGTCAGGTGCTGGCACTCATACATCATCAGGGTGCACCGGGCGCAATGTGTCACACAGCATCAAGGAGTTCTCCCGCTCCTCTCTCTGTCTGAGTCATCGAGATGCAGAGCGGTAGACAGTGCGTGCAAGGGCCAGTGTCCGTGAGCGTCCTTGCTGATCCCAGCCCAATTTTCACTCGCCCACTCCCAGTTTCTTCTCGCAAATTGCAAGAGGGCGAGTGGAAATTTTGACCCCTGCAGTAGAGGATGGTCCAGCGCCTAGTCTGTGTTTTTGGAAATATTAAAACAGCGCTCTCCACAGAGCGGAGACGAACAATTCTCCTTAAGGTGGATCCTAAAGTAGCCACATTGGCACAAAATGAGCCAGGCATTGAGGCTGAAGGCTTTTTGTTTGGGGAAGGCATTTATAAAGGCTCTTTTTCAACCATCTCGAAGGTGAAGTCTTCCATAAAACAAGTTTTTCCCAATAAGGTTTTCGGCAGGGCTGGGAAAAGCAGGGGCCATTTTCCCGGCCGTAATCCCCAATCAACCTCTAGAGGTGCCTTTAATTATAATTCCAGTGGGGGGAGTCAGGAGCCCCATCCTATTTTCCAACGAGATCCAGACCCTACCGTTACTGTGGTTCCAGGAGATCAGGTTCTTATGGTGAGTATGTCTTCACCCAACTTTCTTTCCCATACGTAGTGGGAGGCAGGGTGTCTCTTTTTTCTCCACACTGGAAGCTAATTCAGGCCGACCCGTGGGTTCTTCAAACCATTTCAGGGTTCATAATAGAGTTCGTCTCTCCACCAGTTCAGATCCAACCTCCTTGTCCAATACTAATGTCCCAAGAGGACAGAGGCATTACAACACAAGAAATTGAAAAGCTTCTCAAGAAAAATGCCATAGAGATGGTGGAACCTCCAGTGGAAATATTCCTAAGCAATATTTTCCTAGTAAAGAAAAAAGATGGAGATTTCCGTCCAGTGATAAATTTGAAGGAACTAAACGACTTTGTAAGTTACAGTCATTTCAAGATGGAGGGCATCCCATCATTAAAACAAGTCTTAAACCCCCAGGACTGGCTGGTAAAAATCAATTTAAAAGATGCTCATCTGTCAATCCCAATAGCACTTTCAAGCAGGGACTACCTTCAGTTCTATTGGGGGGGACACGTTATGGAGGTTCAGGTCCCTTCCTTTCTGGCTGTTGTCAGCCCCCAGATGCTTCACCAAGGTGATGAAACCAGTGGTGTCTTTTCTGCGCAGCAGAGGAGTTTGTCTAATACTTTATTTGGACGATCTACTCCTCCTGGTGCAGGAAAAGACAAATCAATTTATTGTCCAATCTAGGGTTCATAATAAATCTTGACAAATCAGTTTTAGATCCGACCCAGTGCTTGGAGTTCCTAGGCTTCACCGTAAACTCGATAGAAATGTCTCTATTTCTTCCATTACCCAAGATTCAGTTGATTCGAAAAGAAATTCCTTTGAGGTCACTAGCTCATCTGCTAGGTCTTCTCTCCGCATCAATACAAGCGGTCTTTCCGGGACCATTATATTACCGAGCACTTCGGCGTTTGAAGGCACGTTGTCTGTGGAGAGGATGCTTCTATCCTGAACTAATCATCCTCGACGACGATTCCAGACTAGAAATGCAGTGATGGTTGGACCACATAGAAACATGGAATGGCAAAGCCATCCTCCAGCCTTCCCCAGATCTAGTTATCGAATCAGACGCCAGCAGATCTGGTTGGGGCGGCATTGCGATTTGCTTTTCCACAGGGGGCAGATGGGCTTCTGCGGAAAAACACTTACACATAAATGGGTTAGAACTCCTGGCTGATTTATTCGCTATACAAAGTTTTGTCAAACATTTCCAGACACGCTCTATTCTCCTGAGAAAGCAACCCCCTGGAACATTCTGGAAGGGGGGCATGACTGCTGGCCTGGGCCGGTCAATCAAGGTGTGTGCAGGGTCATTGGTCAGGATAAATTATGTTAATGAGGTGGAGTCCTATATATACACAGGTGTGTGGGTGATTACCTGTTCCATGTGCTGGTGATTAGAAGAGGCTGCATGTTGGAGATTATGGATGTGGCTGCACTGTGTGAGGATATTGCTGCTACTCTCTCACTTGTGGGACTTTGCTGCTGATTCCGGCCTGTCTGAGGACTTGTTACACTCTGCTGAGCCGGTGAGCCCTGATTCCCCTGGGGAGGAGGGGGGGCCGTGTCTGGAGGAGAGAGGGTCTTGCTTATGACCCTGCACAGCTTCTCCCTGGTTTCCCTCCTTCCACTCCTCCTTCCATCCTTTCTGCTGGGGGGGGGGTTCTCCTTGCTACTGTGCAGGCTTGTCTGATTCCCCTGTGACAAGCAGCTCTGTGACCCACTGAGCGTGTCCATGACACTGTGCGGCCCCCCCATCCTGTTCATCCCTCTGTGACCCACTGAGCGTGTCCTGACACTGTGCGGCCCCCCCATCCTGTTCATCCCTCTGTGACCCACTGAGCGTGTCCTGACACTGCGGCCCCCCCATCCTGTTCATCCCTCTGTGACCCACTGAGCGTGTCCATGACACTGTGCAGCCCCCCATCCTGTTCGTCCCTCTGTGACCCACTGAGCGTGTCCTGACACTGTGCAGCCCCCCCCATCCTGTTCGTCCCTCTGTGACCCACTGAGCGTGTCCATGACACTGTGCGGCCCCCCCATCCTGTTCATCTCCCTCTGTGACCCACTGAGCGTGTCCTGACACTGTGCAGCCCCCCCCCATCCTGTTCGTCCCTTCTGTGACCCACTGAGCGTGTCCTGACACTGTGCGGCCCCCATCCTGTTCATCCTCTGTGACCCACTGATGTGTCCTGACACTGTGCGCCCCCCCATCCTGTTCATCCCTCTGTGACCCACTGAGCGTGTCCATGACACTGTGCGGCCCCCATCCTGTTCATCCCTCTATGACCCACTGAGCGTGTCCATGACACTGTGCGGCCCCCATCCTGTTTCATCCTCTATGACCCACTGAGCGTGTCCATGACACTGTGCAGCCCCCCCATCCTGTTCGTCCCTCTGTGACCCACTGAGCGTGTCCATGACACTGTGCAGCCCCCCCATCCTGTTCGTCCCTCTGTGACCCACTGAGCGTGTCCTGACACTGTGCAGCCCCCATCCTGTTCATCCCTCTGTGACCCACTGAGCGTGTCCATGACACTGTGCGGCCCCCCATCCTGTTCATCCCTCTGTGACCCACTGAGCGTGTCCATGACACTGTGCGGCCCCCCATCCTGTTCATCCCTCTAGACCCACTGAGCGTGTCCATGACACTGTGCGGCCCCCCATCCTGTTCATCCCTCTATGACCCACTGAGCGTGTCCATGACACTGTGCGGCCCCCCATCCTGTTCATCCCTCTATGACCCACTGAGCGTGTCCATGACACTGTGCAGCCCCCCATCCTGTTCGTCCCTCTGTGACCCACTGAGCGTGTCCATGACACTGTGCAGCCCCCCCATCCTGTTCGTCCCTCTGTGACCCACTGAGCGTGTCCTGACACTGTGCAGCCCCCATCCTGTTCATCCCTCTGTGACCCACTGAGCGTGTCCATGACACTGTGCGGCCCCCCCATCCTGTTCGTCCCTCTGTGACCCACTGAGCGTGTCCTGACACTGTGCAGCCCCCCCCATCCTGTTCGTCCCTCTGTGACCCACTGAGCATGTCCATGACACTGTGCGGCCCCCCATCCTGTTCATCCCTCTGTGACCCACTGAGCGTTGTCCTGACACTGTGCAGCCCCCCCATCCTGTTCGTCCCTCTGTGACCCACTGAGCATGTCCATGACACTGTGCGGCCCCCCCATCCTGTTCATCCCTCTGTGACCCACTGAGCGTGTCCTGACACTGTGCAGCCCCCCCATCCTGTTCATCCCTCTATGACCCACTGAGCATGTCCATGACACTGCAGCCCCCCATCCTGGTCATCCCTCTGCGGCCCCCAGTTTCTCCTGGTGCAGAGCGTATGGGTTGTGAGCAGGGCATTCACACATACCACGTGCTTCTGCAGCCATGGGGTCTCTGTCTGCAGCTCTTCGCTCCAGGATCTCTGGCTCCACCCCCCCTGCTCTCACACACATCGTGGTGTGGGCAGGTCACATGGGTGCCTGGCTGCCCTTACCTAAGATGGCGGTTCTGGCTTCCTGATGCCCTTAGTTCCCAGCCCCAAGACGCTTTTCAGCTGCAGGATTCCTAAGCATTTTACCCTTATTTCTCTTCCACCATTACCTTTCTCTTAAGTTACCTTTACTTCCCTTCAACCCCCCCAAACCATCCCCCCGCCCCCGCTCTCCCCATAAATAATAACACATGACAAAAGTATTGGCGGTTTGAAAAGGTCACGTCTTTTATTTATAATCAAGGCCAAAAAACCATTGCCTTTGTGGCAGAATTATCAGCGATCCTCGCTTTCTTGGAATAGGTAACATCAGATAACACTGGTACCATATATCCAGCCAGATAACTGCAATGAACCACCAGCATTGCCCAGAAATAGCGGCCGGCCCCACGTGGCTAAGCTAGCGCGACCACACGCTGCTCTCTTTATAGCAGATAGCAGCCCAGGAGGATCTTCAAACCAGGAGGCACCTGTGTTTGGCCGCACAAACCACCACACAGACCCCCAGATCCTCCCCCTCTATCGCCTCTCCACGTGCCAGGGCCGCATATTTCACCGCCACCAAAAATGAGGACCCTCTTTTTCCGCCACCAATAAAAGACCGTGACCTTTTCACTTACCTTACACAAGGGTCTTTATCAGCCCTTCGATGTTGCCCCCGAAAAGGTTGTTCCTCGCCTTGGACAAATGAACCCCGTCATTCCAAAGCAATTCCTCCTGCATTGTCACTATGTTCTGATGCTCCAAAACCTTTCCTCCCATCTCCAGCATAATCTTTTTCGCTGCCTGGTTTAGCTTCTTTCTTCCAATGTATCCTGCACCCTGCAGTTCCTCCACACTAATATAGCAATTACGTTAGACCACACTATCTGAACATCCAGCCATTCCTTCCTGGACCACCTAAGTGTTTCCCGGACCCTATTCTGCAAATCTATCGTTGTCATAGCCCCTATCATTATATCTGCTTCCGCCACCTTCTTGATTCCTGTGCTACCCCTAAAAACTGCGCCCACCCCATATCCCTCCTTCCTATCCACCTAATGCCCGCTTTAGTGAGGCTGAACCCTAGGTTCACTCCCATCGTTGTGCCCACAGTGTGAACAGCCGCCCAGTGCACATAGGAGTGTCCCAGGATCCATACTCTCTTCGCCCGCTCTGAAAGAAAAAACCCAAAAACAGAATATTAACGTTCAAACACATTCCAACTTTTTATCGCGACTGTAAATTGAATCAGGGTTATATACCTACTCCCGCTTATTCACAACCCTCTCCTCTCTAACTTAGTAAATTATGAAATACCAGCTAGCCTGCTAAAACCGGTGCCCTTTAAACAAATTCCCTTTCCCCATCGCTGTTTAATCCTAACTGCTCGCGATCTGCCAGAGAAATGAAGGTTTATTAATTTTTTATTTTTTTTTCCCAAAAAGAGAATATCCCCTATGTCGTTACCCCCTAAATGCACTATCATTATATCTGGCTTCCCCCACCTTCTCCTAGATTGATATTAGAATATTTGATACAGTCCTAACCTCAACATCTGAGGGTTGGGATTTTAGGGGTTATTATTGCAGAGGATCTAAGGGTAAGTAGTCAATGTAATAGAGCAGCAGGAAATGCTGGCAGAATGCTTGGTTGTGTAGGGAGGTATTAGCAGTAGGAAAAGGGAAGAGCTCATGCCACTGTACAGAGCACTGGTGAGACCTCGCTTGGAGTACTGTGTGCAGTACTGGAGACCGTATCTCCAGAAGGATATAGACATCTTAGAGTTCAGAGAAGGCTACTAAAATGGTGTACGGCTTGAAGGAGAAAAGTTACCAGGAAAGGCTTAATGATCTTAACATGTACAGCTTGGAAAAAGACGAGACAGATGAGATATGATAGAAACATTTAAATACGTAAAGGGAATCCACAAGGTAGAGGAAGGGAGTATATTTAAAAGGAAACAAAGTAGCAAAACAAGAGGACATAGTCTTAGATTAGAGGGGCAAAGGTTTAAAAGTAACATCAGGAAGCATTATTTTACTGAGAGGGTGGTGGATACATGGAACAGCCTTCCAGCAGAAGTGGTAGAGGCCAAAAACAGTAATTGAATTTAAGCAGGCATGGATAGGCATAAGGCTATCCTAAACAAAGATAAATCCAGGTAAAAGTATCCATGTAATTGGGCAGACTAGATGGGCCAAAAGGTTCTTATCTGCCGACATTTTCTATGTTTCTTTCCATCCAGCAACGTTACAGCCTTTTCCACAGCCGCTTTGAATTGCAACCTGGACAAAATTGGTTCCATCCTCATGCCTCAAAAAAAAACATATGGCCGTTTGCAGGAGCCGCCTCCAAATAACCTCTTACATAACACCGGGCATACCTCCACTTAACCTCTGTATTACGCTCCAGTCTTTGTGTAATATACCCTCCCCCTCTAAGTAATGGATTCCTTTTGTTTTCCCATGCTTCTGTCAGCCCCTGGCCCCCCCCCGCAACCAAGGTCGCCCAGCTCATGGTTATCTGATGCATTGTTCCTAGCTGGATGTGATTACAGTGTCTCTGCACCTTTGCTCTCTGTGTGTGTGTGTGTGTGTGTGTCCCTTGCACAATGTAAATCAATGTAGTTTCCATTTTGAGTTGGGCCATAAGCAGTACTTCTGCGGAATACTGACTTCAAGGGGAGCAGTCTGCCCGTGGACAGGAACCCCTACGTTACAGCCTCGTTCCTCGAATGCCCTCTGGGTTAAGCTAAATAGGGACTTCTCTAAAGGACCAGCCATTCTACCTAACAGCACCTCCTTCCCCCACTTTTCTCTCAATATTTCTGGCAGTTCATATGCTGATTTCAACTGCTTTACTTTCCTACCCCCCTTCGCTTCACCCCTAATCAGTATCTTGAAGCCTTCCATAAAAAAACCCTTACTCCATTCTCCTTATCCTCCTTCTTTAAGGCCCGCCAGCCCTGGAATCCTTTACCAAGTCTTTAACCCACGTCTTTAACCCACGTCTACCAATGAAACGGTTTCTTGCTTAGTATATTAATCTATAGGCCCGAAGTTAAGTCAACCTACCCAAAATAGTGAAACAGCATTTGCTAACATACAAAATCACTGTTTAGTTGATAAGCCTCTTCAGAAATTATAAGAGACACATTTAGATGTGTATTTGGTTAGTAATTGTTATATTCATAAGTCTGGCAGAAACCATCTGGATTAATTTAGTTGCGCAGATGTAAATTTAAGCAGATTATACAGTTACTGCTGCCGCACTTCCTCATTGACAGCAGACCATGTGACTTTTTGAGGTTTAAGATGGCTGCCAGCCATGCGGTCACTGATTACCTATGTTTAGAAGATCATACAGACTTTACAAATAATAAGGTTTGATCAAGTATTATAAAGTGAAGCAAATATCAACAAGCATATTCTAGCTAAAATGCAAATCACTATAACGGGTAAATTAGTGCGTATTTAACCAAATAGATTACACACACACACATACAGTATAATGTCAAAATAGAGACAAATTCACAGAATTAATACACTTAATACTTATCCACTCCCAGGCTTTCTTATGATGATGGTACGAGTGGGAAAGATGAGGGAGTTGTTGCTCATGTTTCCTCCATTTCAGAGATAAGTCTCTCCTCTCCCTCAATAAAGACAAAGTTAGCGTTCTGAAATAATTATTTACTCACACTGTAGCAAGTGCGCAAAAAAGATTGTACATTACTGCTGTGTCACTTCAAAAATTGCCTCAATTAGTATAGTGAACTTAAATACAGTATACAAATGAGTTTATTCATCAACTTATTGCTTAGCTCTTGGAGTTACTTTATTTATTTCACATACACCCAGGTGAGACAACCCCCCCCCTCCCTTCCAGAATACATTACAGATAACAACAGGCTCCAGCCACTGGACAATAGAAAAACTCCAGTCACTGGACAATAGAAATAACAGTCATCACAAGGGAATGTTTACCCACGCTTCTCTAAACAGTGTGCTTAGGGAAACCCAAGATGTTAGAGTGCAAGCTCTTGAGCAAGGGGCCTCTCCTACTGTTTAATGAGTGCAAAATATAACAACTTATAACTGTAACATACAGATACACACTTTGACAACAGCATAGCACATCACACAACACTCTACACTATATACAGAGACAATAAACTGTAAAGCAAAATACTTGCAAATAAACATTGGGGCGGCCGTTTTATCACAGGTTGCTTTGTATGCTTCCGGCCTGTTCAGTACAAAAAGGACTGCAGCTTATTAAAATGTATCGATTTTGGAGTGCTATTTGGTGCTAAAACACCCACTATTCATGTGCGTGATTCTTAAAATTGACCGTCAGTCATTTACTAGAGTGAGCACTTTAACTATAAGGCACAGCAATCTTCAGACAGACACAGGCAAAATTACTGATCCCAAATGCACCTAATAACATACAAAACAACAAATCACTGAATTCTGGCTGAGTTATACCAGAACAATTAACCTATTCATAATTACTATCACGCAGATACTACACAAAATTAATAAGGGGATACAGTATTGCAAAGTGTAACGAATATCAAAAGCATCTACTAAATTAAACCTACAAATCAATACAATGAAAAACCTGCATCTATTTATCCAAGTAATAATCGAACTAGGAATATATATATTTAGCAGACTATAATAATAGGGAATATATAACAGATTGATACAGCCAGTAATACTTATCCAGTCGTTGGTTTTTATATGCTGATGGTAAAATGGAGTTTGCTGTCCAAAAAGACAAAGGTTAGACTGATTTCTTCTGTCCTTTGCTTACCCTTTTCTATTACCCCTGCCCCTCCCCTTTCTGTTATCTGCCCCCGAGACCCAATCCCAGCGATAATCCTGAAACAAAAGGGTGAACCATTGTAACTCCTCCCAACGTTCAACTCTTTTCTTTAAACAGGGAAATTGCTTAAGCTTTTTTCGTTCCCATCCAGTCTCTCATCAGTACATGTCCGCTGACTTGCTTGATATCAGGGAGCAGGTTGTCTGCTTGCCTGCTGATGGTTGCCTGGCTGCTGGGGCGGCCCGTGTTGCAGCGCCCCGCACCTGCATGTCGGGAGCCTCACCTGGTGGCGGTTCCTGGACACGAGGAGGAACAATGCCCTGCTGTGCTTTACGCAGTGTGATTCCTGAAGTGGCTGTCAGCCTGTCCCAGTGCCTGGTGGATCCTTTGTCGCTGCTGTCCGCACGTGAGTATGATTTATTCTGTTGCTGAGCGCGTGACCGAGGGTCAGCGGGGGGTGCGCAGGCTGCGGTGCCTGGGGGGGTGTTGGACGCTTAGCCTTAGTGTCCATTCTGCTGTCAGCGCTCCAGCAGTGGCGGCTGGGGTCCGGAGTCCCGAGGGCTGTTACCGTCAGATTCTGCACCTCGAGGTTTGGTGGTACCGGTGCCGTCCGGTGGGGAGATGCCTGCTGCCATTGTTTCCTCTGCTCCTGTGACTGGAACGGGTGCTTGGTCCGGTGGCTGCGTTTCAGCACCTTTCTGGGTATGTATTGTCCCCACTGGGTATGCACCTTTCTGCTGATTATAGCAAGATTTGGAGAGGAGAATACATGTACATTCTTTCTTTGGCATCTGTTGATAGGGAGATGATGGACCGTGCGATGCGGTTGGAGGCTGATAATGAAAAAGACATAGATAAGGTTAAGAGCTTACCCCATACGTTTGGGAACTGGCCTCAGGGATCTCTGGTTTTTAACATCATTTTCTGTGAATTTTTCCAGGGCGTAGCATGGCCCTGTTCTCCTATCCGGATCTCGTCTGGGGGGCTTACACAGTTTATGGGGGCATGTGTTGGTTCGGTTCTGATCAGCAGTTCCGTTAAATAAATAAATAAAAATTAAAAAAAAAAAAAAATGGCTGTCCATCCTGCCATGCGCTTTGATGAGCAGGATGCCAACCTATGGTTGTTGTTGGTGACACCACCTCATCCCATGGTTTCTTCCTTTCTCGGATCCGCTGGCGGTGTCTTCCCTCGTAAGTTGGCGGCAACCCAGAGAGAATTTTGTTGGTTGTATAATGAATCATATTGCCGCTGGGTGAGTTCGTGCCGGTTCCGGTACTAGTGTTCTCAATACATAGGTGTTGCTTCCCGCTTTCCGGTGCCGGCGGCAGGTTCGGGGACCTTTTGGGCCAAGGAACGGTTTGGGAGGGTTTCCGGTGGCAGGTCTTACCCCAGCATACGTTCAAAGGATGCTCCCATGGCTCGGCAGCTACCCCAATAATAGGGGCAGCTCATGTTTTTGGTGGATGGGTTTTCAATGGGATTTCGCATTCCCTTCATTCCTTCTGACTTTCCTGGCGTTGCCTCCAACTTGGTGTCGGCTCGTCAGCATGAGGCAGGGGTTGCTCAAAAAATTTGGCGCTGGAGATGCAGTTAAGATGGATGATGGGTCCTTTCGTTGGTTTGCCCTTTCCCAATTTGTGGGTTTTCCCATTGGGTGTAGTTCCCTAGAAAGAGTCGGGTGCCTTTTTGTATGATGTACCATCTCTCCTATCCTATTTTGGCAGAAGCGGATGTGGAGTCAGCGTTTCGGCTTTTGCCGATACCTCTGGGCTGCTCTTTTTGGCAGCGGTTTTATTTAATAGGTGCCTGCCGATGGGGTGTTCTATTTCTTATTTTGGGCTTTTTTGCTACTTTCCTGGAGTGATGGTCTGTCAGAGGGCGGGTTGATCCTATGTCGTTTATTATTTGGATGGCTTTATTGTTATTTTATTTTTTGGGCCGACAGTCTACTTTTGGTGTGGACTTGCTGCAGCACTTTGGGGTCATGGCTGCCGAGTTTGGGGTACCGCTGGTGGGTGACGAACCAGGGGGTCCTTGTTGGCTGCTCTCCTTTTGGGGCAGTGAAATGGTCTCGGATGAGTGGGGTTTTTCCGGCTGCCTCGGGATAAAATTGCTGATTTAGAGACTCTTGGCGTGGGCATTGTTGTCCCCCAAGCTTCCTCTTGGCCGAGCTTCAGTCTTTGCTCGGCCATTTGGCTTTTGCCTGTCGGGTTATGCCGATGGGATTTAAAGTACCACCTAATTTTGTCCATTTGCGTCGGTCAGTGAAGGCTGATTTTTGGTCTGGCAGTCCTTTTTGAATTAAAAAAAAAAAGTTTTTATTTTGAAAAAGAGTCAGCTTAACCACATACAAAGCATGGAATGGCCTCGCAGGGCCATGAAACGTCAAAGAAAACACATCAGGAGAAAACAAAGAAGTCATCTAAAGAGATATGGTCAGCAATACAACGGATTGAGATATAACAGTACTTCTGCGAAAAACATCTCCCGCCGGGGGATCTCCGAGAAAGAAGGCAATATTCCGGGGGAAATAAACAAATCCGCATTATCTGCCTCAAAAGGTGTGTCAAAGTGGGAGGGGGAAAGAGAAGAGAGGAAGAGAAGGAGAAAAAAAAGGGGGGGGTAAAACATGCACCAGGAATGCCCCAGGGCCGAAAAAATAAATTAAAGAATAATGGGGGTGGCAAAGGCCCATGTGTGTCCTTCCTGGCTCACTCCCGAGTGTCTAAATGACTATGGGAGGCCATGGAAGTGTGTAGGACACTAGGGCAGGGCGTACGAGGGCCAAGTATGGTGGACAGAGCCATGGTGGCCACCACAGTGGCACGCCTCGAAACAGCCCTATGACGCCAACAGAAGAGGGGGGGGGAATGTGGAGCTGGTCGCAGTCCGGTGCGTGCTTAGAAAAAAAAGAGCAGAAATCTTCATATCAACACCCAAGTCCAATAAAGTCCTCCGAGACAGCGCAAGGGTGGCGGGGGGGAACAGAGACGCTCGGGGGCAGCGGGAGTGTTACAGAGCTATCCGGAGAAAGTGGACACTAGGGGAATGGGGAAAACTTATAACAGGGCCAAAGTAACGGCAACCAGGGGGGGACCGGTCAACCCGGCTCCGATCGTTGGTCCCGAGGCATCACCGGCAGTGGCGTAGCGTGGGTTGTCAGCACCCGGGGCAAGGCAAGATTTGCGCGCCCCCCCAAACCTGTGGACACGTTGGCACGCCCTGATTCCCTTCCACCCACCAGTAAAGTGTATGTATGTGAGGTGGTGTGCACTGACTGCAGAGTTATTCTCATATTTCTATGTATTTGTGCATGCCCCCAGGCTTTGCCCTGGGCAGTCGGCTTAAACATCACAGCAATAAAACTCACAGTAATGTGCGGTGCATATGAGCACATCACAGAGCTACACAGCAATAAGATGCACGGTAATATGCAGTGTATATGAGCGTATCACAAAGCTGCGTAGAAACAAAACTCAGCAATATGCTGTGTGTATGAGCGTATCACAGAGCTGCGTAGAAATAAAACTCAGCAATATGCTGTGTGTTTGAGTGTATCACAGAGCTGCGTAGAATTAAAACTCAGCAATATGCTGTGTGTTGAGTGTATCACAGAGCTGCGTAGAATTAAAACTCCGCATATGCTGTGTGTATGAGCGTATCACAGAGCTGCGTAGAAAATAAAACTCAGCAATATGCTGTGTGTTTGAGTGTATCACAGAGCTGCGTAGAATTAAAACTCAGCAATATGCTGTGTGTTTGAGTGTATCACAGAGCTGCGTAGAATTAAAACTCAGCAATATGCTGTGTGTATGAGCGTATCACAGAGCTGCGTAGAAATAAAACTCAGCAATATGCTGGTGTTTGAGTGTATCACAGAGCTGCGTAGAATAAAATCAGCAATATGCTGTGTGTATGAGCGTATCACAGAGCTGCGTAGAAATAAAACTCAGCAATATGCTGTGTGTTTGAGTGTATTACAGAGCTGCGTAGAATTAAAACTCAGCAATATGCTGTGTGTATGAGCGTATCACAGAGCTGCGTAGAAATAAAACTCAGCAATATGCTGTGTGTATGAGCGTATCACAGAGCTGCGTAGAAATAAAACTCAGCAATATGCTGTGTGTATGAGCGTATCACAGAGCTGCGTAGAAATAAAACTCAGCAATATGCTGTGTGTATGAGCGTATCACAGAGCTGGTTGGGAATAAAACTAATAAAATAATAATAAATTAATATAAAATATATTTAAAATTAAAATATTCAAGTAATTACACAACAAATTGAAATTGATTAAATTATTTATTATAATAAATTATATATATTAAAAATTATTATAGAATCCAGATCTCCACACTCCGTCTCTGCTGTATCTATTGCCCCGGTGCTGGGAACCGGCTGCTCACATAGAAATATTCCTGATATCATTCAGGATACCAGTCGCCGTGTGGCGGGATATCGGGAATATTTATATAATTAAAATTATATATTAATAGTCTATAAATATAGTACATTATATTTAAATATTAAAATAAATAAATTTAAAATTATATTAAAATGTATTAAATTACAGATTATTAAAATAAATTAATTATATTTTAATATATAATATAATTATACAAAATTTCAAAACAAAATATATATATTACTATTTATTACTAGTAATAAGCCCCTGTGCATGCTGGGAGCGCCAGGTGGGGACAGGGTGACAGGAGAGTGTGACTAAGCGCTGGGTAAGGGAGCAGCTTGTTCTCTGGCTGCACAGTGCACAATGCCTGGTACCTCAATTTTTGATTGGGGACCCCCACTGCCAGAACCTGAGCCCAGTGCCAGCTCCTTCATCTCCACTGTCTGGAGAAAATAGCCAGTCCCTGTGTCTCCTTTCCCCCAATCATCCCATGTTTCAAAAAAAGCAAGCCTGATTTCTCTGAGGCAGTTCATGTCCCCCCCCCCCTCCATTTTACTCACTGTCTTGGCTGTCATGATGGGGCTCGTGCTGTGTCTGCAGCCTGTGATAGTCTCCTCCTTCACACTGTGTGCAGAGGCCGTGCAGTCACACCAGGAAGAGGATGGAAGTGGGGGAGGAGCCATACACGTGAGCTGCCTGCACTCAGCTTGTGTGACCTCATGACCAGGATGCTGCAGGCAGCTCCTCCTCCTCTTAGTCTCCTCCAATCCCTTAGAACTCTGGAGCAGCACACGGAGGGAGCCGAGCCACACCCCCTCCCTCTCTCTGCCGCCGCCGCGCTGGAGTCTGAGTGCAGGTGCTCGGCCAGAAATTTTAAAAAAAAAAAATCGGAAAAAAAACACTGCACTTCAAGCCTGCGGTACCTGGACATTATTAGGGGCGCAAATTTCTTTTGAAATTTTGCGCCCCTAAGTAAATTGCGCCCGGGGCCATGGCCCCCCTGGCCCCCCCCCCACGCTACGCCACTGATCACCGGTACCACTCCGAGCCCCAATCTGGTCACCACGGCTCGGGCTTCTTCTAGGGTCGTCGTTGCGAGTGTCTCCCCTTCAACGGCTATCAGAAGGGCGCCCGAAGACCCCCAGCGATAACGGATCTCATGCTGACGAAGCAGGGTAGTAACTTCCTTGAAGCGTCTCTGGGCTGCTAGCAGCAGGAAAGGGACATCACGGAATATAGTGAGCTGGCTGGAGGCGTAAATTATCTGGAAGGATGGCCCTACAACCGCCAGTATGCGGGCCTGTGTGGCCACATCCATCGCCACAACAATAATGTCCCGTGGCGCCTCAGCAGGAGCAGTAGCTGCTTTACGAATCCGTACAGCTGATACAACCGGGGCTCGGGGTGTACCTCCCACTGTCGGCAGAAGATGTAACATCAGGCCCACTACGTACCCCAACAGTCCATCGTCCGTCACGCTCTCGGGGACCCCCCGAAGCCGTAGGTTGCGCCGTCGATGTCGAGACTCAAGAGCTAGCACCGCCGTACTAAGATGGTCAACCCATTTCTGGAGATCCGTGACTCTGGTATCAATCATCACCTGAGCTTTCTCCACTTCGGCAGTTCGGACATCCACAGCTCCAATCCTGGACTGGAGGGTCTCCACTGCTGAACGGACCTCCTGCAAATCCTGACGCCAGAGGCCTCGGAACTCACCCATCACCCTGTGCAGGTCATCCACTGTGAGCGGGGGTGGCACCACCGACCGCCGTTCGTCCGTGTCCAGTGTTGTAGCCAGGGGTTCCGAGTCCTCCTCTGAGGAACCATAGCAGGCGGAGGCCTTGCCATGTCGGTGCCGCACTCCCGAGGCACTTCCCGCGCAAAGCGACTGCCGGATGTCTTGGAGGTGAAGTCCCTCAGCCCCCGAGCCTTTCCTCGTTTTCTTCCCCACCTGGCCAAGCATAATTTCAACAGGCAGATGCGTGGTAAATCAGGGGAGTGTCCGCGTGTAGGCCGCAAGATGGCCGCCATCCACCTTAGGTCGTCCAGTAAGGTAGCTCCTCGTCCCGTCCTGACCTACTCCTCAGGCTGAAGTCAACCTGCCGCTGCCTGGAGTGTTCCCCCAGCTGGTCAAGGAGAGCTCGCCAAAAAAGAGTCTGCAGGGTGGGCACAGCGCCCGATATCAGATGGCGTCGCAGGGAGCTCATACAAATGGCGACCGCTCTTCCCTGCTTCTAGACACGCCTCCCCTGGCAGTCCTTTTTAAGTCGGTACGATGGCTGTATGTATTAGCAAAAAGCTGATGTGGATCATTCTGCTTTGGATTTATTTACGGATGCTGCAGGTGTTTATGGCTTCGGGGCTTACTTCCAAGGCCATTGGTGCACAGAGGCATGGCCTGCTTCTTAGTCTAATTCCAACTTGTTTATTTTGACCTTTTTGGAGTTATTTCCCATTGTTACGGCACTGGAACTGTGGGGGAGAGTCTGGCTAATAAATTACCGGTCCCAAAGATCACTCTCTTAAGCATCGTTCATGTGTCATGTGTTGAACCGTTCTTCCTCTAGTTCTCCGCCCGTTCTTTCTCTGTTGCTCAATTTGTTTTTCCGTTGCCTGGAATTTATATTTTCTTTAAAGCGCTGCATGTGCCGGGTGTGTCCAATAAAACTGCTGACACTCCCAGTTCCAGTGGCACCCGGGGCAGATCAGACCGTTACTCCCTTTCTTTGCAGGTTATGGAGCCTGGCTTGAAGGACTGATTCAGCATTTATTCCGCTCCTTGGCTGGTTCCATATGGAGGTCATATATTCAGGTGTGTCATGGTGGGCGCTGGTAGCACGATCTGGACTGGGATTGCAGGACGTGTCGGCCTGCCGCCAGGCTACATCGTCGTTCTTGTCTACCTTGGAGTGGGATGGGCGTTCTGCAGCTTATGCTTCTCGCGCTCTGTCAGCTCTTTCGTTGTGATGTCGGTTTTCAGTTGGGCTGTTTATTGTTTTTTTTCGAGGGATACATTGCTGCGTCAGGTGGTGGCTGGTTGGCGGAGGGTTTTGGTGTTGGATCACTGTCGACCCTTGTCCTTTTCGCTTTTACAGGAGATTTCGTTGGTCTTGGGGTTCATTTGCTTCAATGATTTTGAAGTTCTTTTGTTTCACGTGGCCTTTTTCTTTTTGGTTTTTGGGTGCATTACGGATTGGGGAGCTGGTATCCTGTAGTGCTCACTTTCCTTCTGGACGTCAGGCCTGTCACGTGGTGGTTGGTGATGGTGGGGTGCGTCTCTTTATTCCCCATTCTAGAACCGATCAGGTTGGTAGGAGCGTTTTTTGTCACTTTGATGGGTATTGGGGGCACTTGCTGGTGGGTGGTGCCTCCCTTTTTTAGTGCCTGCGTCTGGCAGTCCCCTCACATGTATTTCGGTTTTCCGACATTGCTTCTCTAGGTTGAGTTCAAGTCATGTAGATTTCGCTCCACATTCTTTTAGGTGTGGGTGGTTTGACTGTGGTAGGGGCCTCCTGTGGCTCTGCTGCAGCTTTTGGGTAGGTGGTCTTCTGGTCATTTCAGGATTCTATTCGTCACACTTACTGTAAATTTTTCTTTCAGGTTCCCAACTGGTCTGGATTTTAGGACATTCTTTCATCTTCTGGGCGGCTCGTCAGTCAGGTGGTTAGGCATTAAAGGCTTGCGATGGGGTAATGACTATAGGGAATGTTGTCTTTTGTCGCGCAGGGTTTAGGTTTTCCCCATACTCATCATTTATGCAGTTAGTAATGACTTGGGTCTGGTTTGGACTTTGGATTTGACCCATGTTATTGAGAAAGATCTAGCTCACTGTTTCGCCCCCTTTTTTAAATCCATTTCTTTGGTTTGGCCCAAGATCGTTTGGAGGCCAGCTTGGGATGTCTGGCGTCCCCTAAGGCTTTGGAACAGGCTCATTGCAAACATAATTGGGAGGTGTCTCGGTTTTTCATTAGTGTGGGGGTCTGTCTATTCGTCACCGGGAATTAGAAGAAGGGGATACTAGGGCTTTGATGCGATCAGCTGGAGTTCACAAGTCTGGTATTGGGTTGGATATCATTTTAGAGGGGTTAAGAGACGGAGTTGGCGCTGGCTGCGGGGGGAGCGCAGGGGCAAAATTTAAGATCATTGCCCCTTTGCGTTGGCGGTATCCCTGGCCAGCGAAGAAGAAGTTATTGGATAAGCCGCCGAATAAGGTGGGCTCTGGGAGAGACGTGCTCTGTTCCTGGTAAGTCAGGCTGAGCAACGAGCTATTATAACGGCCTGCCGCAGTAGTTCGGTTGCGGTAGGGTCAGATCTAATTGTGTGGTGTTGGATTATATATCAGAAATTTCATATTATTATTATTATATTCTTTATTTATAAAGCGCCAGCATATTCCGCAGCGCTGTACAATAGGCACAGTATAGACAGGGTTACAATACATTGAACAACATTTGACAAACCAGTACAGGAGGAGATGAGGCCCTATTCCCGTAGGAACTCACAATCTAGAAGGGTGGGGTTGGAAACAGGAGGAGAGGACTGTAAGGTGAGAGTGATTGATGGTTGTGTCAGTGAGTTGGGGGGTCGGCTTCCCTAAATAGGAATGTTTTAAGGGAGCGTTTGAAGGAAGAGAAGTTAGGGGAAAGTCTGACAGTACGAGAGCGTTCCAGAGAGTGGGGCTGCGCGTGAGAAATCCTGCAGTCTATCATGGGAAGAGGTGATGCGGGGAGAAGCTAGGCGCAGGTCACTGTTTGACCTTAGGGAGCGGGCTGGGGTGTATTTGGTGATTAGTGAGGACAGGTAGTGGGGCGCTGAGTTAGTGAGGGTTTTGTAGGTAAGGATAAGGATTTTGAACTTAATTCTGCAGTGGATGGGAGCCAGTGAAGGGACTCGCAGAGGGGAGCGGCAGAGACAGAGCGGCGGGTGAGGTGAATTAGCCTGGCGGAGGCGTTCAGGATGGATTGTAGGGGGGAGAGGCGGGGGGGGGAGGCCAGATAAGAGATTATTGCAATAGTCGAGTCGGGAGATTACCAGGGCGTGTATGAGTTGTTTTGTGGTGACAGCGGTAAGAAATGGCGATTCTGGAAATATTACGCAGTTGGTATCGACAGGAGGAGGAAAGAGACTTGATGTGGGGGATGAAGGAAAGAGCAGAGTCAAGTGTAACTCCAAGACAGCGAACTTGGTTTGATGGGGAGATGGTGATACCCTCCACCGTAATAGAGAAGTCAGGAGGTGGGGAGGCATTGGAGGGAAGAATAAGTAGGAGCTCAGTCTTTGACATGTTGATCTTTAGGTGGTGGGAGGCCATCCAGGAGGAGATGCCAGATAAACAGTCACTGACTTTTGAAAGGACAGGGGGAGAGAGATCAGGGGTAGAGAGGTAGATCTGAGTGTCATCAGCGTAGAGGTGGTAATTAAAGCCAAAGCTGTTGATGATTTTGCCCAGGGAGGAGGTGTAGATGGAAAAGAGCAGAGGACCAAGGACAGAGCCTTGAGGTACACCAACAGATAGAGGCAATGAAGAGGAGGAGTTACCAGCAAAGGACACATAGAAGGACCTGTTGGATAAATAGGAGTCAACTCAAGCAAGTGCAGTGTCACCGAGACCCAGAGAGTTGAGGGTCTGTAGAAGGAGGGGGTGGTCAAAAGCAGCCGAGAGGTCAAGCAGGATGAGAATAGAATAGTGGCCGTGTTTTTTAGCAGTTAGGAGGTCGTTGGTGACTTTGGTGAGGGCAGTTTCAGTTGAGTGTAGGGGACGGAAGCCAGATTACAGGGGGTCAAGTAGGGAATTGGAGGACAGGAAGAGGGAGAGGCGGTTGAAGACTAGTTTTTCTAAGAGCTTTGATGTGAAGGGAAGCAGGGATACAGGGCGGTAGTTGGATGGAGAGTTGGGGTCTAGGGATGGTTTCTTTAGTAAAGGGGTAACTAGCGCGTGTTTGAAGGCGGATGGAAAGGAGCCAGTGGAGAGAGATAGGTTGAAGATGTGTGTGAGAGCAGGGGTGAGAGAGGAGGAGAGGGGAGAAATTAGATGTGAGGGAATGGGGTAGAGCGGGCACGTGGTGAGATGTGAGGAGGACAATAAGGAATTGACTTCCTCCTCAGTGGCTGGGAGGAAGCGGCAGAGGGTGGCAGAGGGACCTGTGGGAGTGGAGGTGGCAGATAACTATCTTGTGTTGGGATGTTGCTTCTGATAGTTAAAGTT